>JASAOG010000046.1:0-60000 GCA_030265305.1 Biomphalaria pfeifferi | reverse complement strand
GGCAAGCACAACCATTGTCCGCAGGTGGTCGATTTAGATTTTCTTTTCGCCGTCTGCGTCTGTCCTCGGCAGCGGATTTTCTTTTGGTCTCAAATGTGTAACCCGTGGCCTTTGTGGGTGACCTCCAGCTGTCTCGTTCTGAGGCCGCATGCAACCAGGTGCTCTCTTCTATGTCAGCCAAGGAAAGTTGGCGCCTAATCTGGTCTTTGAAGCGTTTCCGTGGGGCGCCTCTGTTACTTCGACCACCTTTTAGCTCACCAAAAAGGACTTCCTTTGGCATACGTTCGTCTCCCATACGGGATACGTGCCCTGCCCAGTGTAACTGTATAGAGGGACTTCTTACTGGACCTGAACTTACTAGTAAAGGAAGACAAAGACTTACAAATGAGATAAAAAAAAAAAAAGACAAAGTAAACTTAAAAAACTGGGCTTATTCCTTCAAAAAGTTAGACGAATATCTCTTTCAGAGTCAAGGAATAGTTCTTTTCTCTATTTTATCCACTGTGCATTTATCAATAAAAGCAAACTTTTAACGTTGGCATTTTGCCCGGGAATACAGAAGAAAAATTCAGAAATTTTTAATTCTCTATACACACACACAACTGCTCATGAAGAAACTTATAAAAACAAACGTGTAATGGTTCTGTCTTGCATACGTTTTAACTCTTTCTCTCCGTAATAATGTTTCACGTTTTGACAGGATTCTTTATTTTGCTCATTATTATTTCCCTACCATGTTAGGATTAAGCTTCAATAACGTTTTTGTTTGTTATCAGAAAATGTTTTATTTAGTATGGAATTAAAAGGAAATGCATGCTCTTTTTATACAAGACAAAGAAAAGTTTATAAATCAAACATTAATTTAATTTTAATGAGTTCTAATCAACGATGGTATCGTCATTTTCGAGAAAAAGAGTTAAAATTGCAGTACTGGTCAAACAACGGAACACCATGGACTATGGACAACAATTCCTCTTTCCTTTAAGTCAGTGTTTCCCAAACTTTTGACTAAAGTGTACCCTCTACTAGTTCTTCTTACGCTGAACATTCCTCGCTCTCTATGTATGAAAAGAGTGTTTTCGTCGTATCAGCTTTTAAAAAAAAAATCAGCGTAATTAATGAGGTGCAACGCGTAACCCCTCCAAAGTCTTCCTGTACCCCAGTTTGGGAAACACTGCTTTAAGTTATCAAAGCGTGACAATACATCATCAAATGTAGAGTTTTTTTAAATATATTTAGAAACAGCCAGTACAAGCACTTGAGTTCCTCAAAATGGTGCCATTCACTTTTTCTAAATATTCAATTCTTCTTGCCTTGCATCCGTCTTCGTAGTCTTTCTCACAAAGCTTACGCAGGAGTTATTTTCCCTTCAATGAAAGAAAACTTTCACTATTCCTGTTTTGTAGATTTTGCTTTGATGAAATGTAACGTTCTGTAAACCTTCTCTTTATTGAGCAACTAGAATATACCGAGTTTGGTGTTTGAAGACTTACTAAAGGTAGCACGGCAACCTCCAATGTACTCCACCCACAAATGAGATTGGACCATGGAAAACGCGTGATCTAAAAGCAGTTATCAAATTTAAAAAGGAAAGCAATTTTTTTAAATAATAAATTTACGTTTAAGTCAAAGTATAAATATTATCCTGTGTAAGTGTGTTTATATATTGGACTTGAATTTGGAATATCAAACTAATCGAAGATTTCAACATTAAGATTTAGCACACGAAGCGGAAGTCACATTTTTGACCTTTTAAGTTTTAACTGCTCAAACTGTGCAGACTCCAAATTTTTTTTTAAAATATAAGTCGTCGCAGAAGAAATAAACATGCACGTTAAAATCACGCTAAAAATCTTAGTACGTATCTATATACAAAAAAATATCTAACAAAATAAAAAAAAAATTAAAGAAAGCTTATATCGGGAAAGAACTGCACATCTATTGCTAAATATATCCATTAAAAAAAAGGAAAATACCCCTTTCAGACCTTGCGATATTTATGGTAAATAATGTAAAGGTCATTTTTTTTCTTGCAGGCGGTAAACGAGGGTATCATGTGGCCAAAACAAGGGCAAAACGCTTTACTTTACCCATCAACTGTTAGGTTCTATGCTTCAATACTGTAAGATTTATTTATCCTTTTATAAATCAAACCCATTAACCAATTACCACTTATTAATTAATTGTTTTTTTTTAATAGCCTCATATTTTATTGGCAAGAATAAATGATTTTACAAAATTTCAACTTGATCCTAGAAGGGGAAGTGAAAAAAACGTGTACAAAATATGTACCAGACAGACGAATATAAGCTTTGTAACAGGAATAAAAAAACGATCATCGTCAGAACAGGCTAAAAGAAAAAGTCGTGTTTAGACTGTGTGCCCGCTAGCACGCCTTCGAAATAGCTTAACATAGAAATATATTAACGGGAATTTAAAAATCTGAAATGAGTTTCTCTAATTTACATATTTTTAATTCATAAAAATATGACAGTTTCAATAGTTGATTAATTCAAGATCATGACATTGCTGACAGAGCCACTCTTCATAATTCTGTAGTGCTTTAACCTTTGAACCTATACTCGAATCAACAACACTGAAACCAATATCGCAGCCTTGTGACTGACTCTAATCTCTAAAAGGGACCCTAACCCTAAAGGCAGTGATACAGCCAATAAGAAGTCAATGGAATGAATATTTTAATAGACGGCAGTAGTGTAACAAATAAACATTGGTGTCAACAATGACACCGAAGCAAGCTAGTAACACTATTGAGCAATTACGATAATTATGAAGTAAGCAATGACGCACCGACACTCCAACATCCACATTAACTAATGTTATCCTTAATTAAAGTATTTTATTGTGGCAAACATAACATAATTAGGTCAACAACAGAGAGAAAATATTTGAATGAAAATATCTACAGTTCTCTCCCTTTTAAAGCAAAGTCCTGGCATTAAATTCCTACATCCAGACTAACGTCGTGGGCTGTAGCTTGAAAGAAATATTCCCTGCCCAGTCGAGAGCCTTTAAATCATGTAACTTTGATGACCACGACCCCTGGCCAACCCTGGACCTTGTCTCCATCCATTGCCAGAGCCGGACGCAAGAACGATAAAAATTGTTTCCTACTTGAGATGGACGTTGACGAATTGCGTCCCTTTGACTCTTCAATCCTCGGTGCAAAGAAGAAAAAAAAATTATGATCTATTGGATTTCAGTGTCTCCCCCTTGGATGACGCTTTCTTTCACCTCAGAGGTCAGGCCAAGTTAGACTACTCCATGCCAATGAATCTGATTTGTTTTGATTTGATTGCTTCCCTTTCCTTTTCAAACGACTCTGATTATCCTTCTTTTGAACATCGATGTTGGTTGAGTTGATTATAATTTTTAGGATGGACGCCATTTCTCCTCCAAATGTTTGCAATGAATGGCGTAGCGTTTTCATTTATTTCTTCAGTTTTCGTGGAATGTCTGTAAACTAAGAGATTTCTTCGACTGAATGCGCAAAACTCACACACTATCAATAATGTAGAACATCTCAAAGCTAAAATTAGTTGACATTAGTTAATAAACACATCTAATAAAATTGACTATATAAATCCAGAAAACTGATTCTCTTCCGATAGAACCGAAATAAGCGGGGGTTTGGGCGAGCAATAAGAATGATAATTGGGTCACCAGAGAAAGAATGTATTTGTTCTCCAGGGAGAGAGAGAGAGAGACAAACAGACAGACAGACAGGTTATTCGATTTGAACTGTCGTTAGTATGATTCTGAGTTTCAACCCAGCAGCCAGCTACAGCAGTTTGTTTGGACGTAATACATTTTTTTGTAACGTTCGGAACATAACCAATAAAACTTAATACCCCATCCCCCCCCCTTTTTTTTATTTTACCACTGCACTAAACTATATACATCTTCTTATAAAATAAAGACGTCCCTTCGAACAAGATAATGACGTATTAGAGCACTACGAGTATCCATAGGTTAATATGGTCTAGATGAAAATAATAATTATAGAATTAAACGCTGCTAAGTTATATGAACATAATGACCCTTTTAAAGGCATGACTTTTGGTTTAGGGTTATCAGCTGTTGTTGTTTCTTTAAATTACAATCGCACACTTCATACCTTATGTTTTGAGTTTGTGGTATTGTAAAGTCATTGGTCATTACTATTTTTGTTGTTGTTATAAATCTGCAAATTTAAAACAAGCTATAGAAAAAATAATACTTTTTAAAAACAAAGTTTATCTAATAGGAAATGATCTCTAATTACTGCCATTTATCTGAAAAATACAGGGTTTTGCTCCCTTTCTGTTATATAAAACGAAATTAATTAATTAGTAATAAATGATTAACTAAATGGTTAATTTTTGGGATTGATTTGAGTATTGTTATTTACTATGAATAATTATGCAAAAATTTCAACTTGATTCGAGAATGAGGTAGTGAAACTTGTCCCAACGTAAGAGGACTTAATCCATATATATTTCACAGCCATATATAAAGTAGCATTTATTCCCTGTGAAGAAACAAGTCCTTTTAAGTTTAACGTGCTTTTTAATTGTGAAGTATTTCTACAAAACATATGTACACGGCAATGTTATATACAGATACCCAACTTAACTCGCTGACTTCCTCTCTTCTTGTTTACACACTCGTCACTTCCCGCAAGTCCCCTAACTCTCCGATACCCAACACTTGACCGTGTGTCACGGTCGACCACACAATAACCGTGTCACAACGTTCCCATTATTTCGAAACAAAACAAACATTTTAATCACCAACAATTAACTAATAGTTTAATTTGTTTTATTGAATTATATCTTGTCAGGTTCAATGAATAATTGTGCAAAGTTGTTACTTTATCCGAGAAATGGAAATGGGAGAAAAAAACATATTCAAACTTTTTACCAGACAGACAGACAGACTGGGTGTGGTGATATCAGTTTTTTTAAAAAAAAAAATAAAAAAAAGCTGCTAAAATGTGATCCTTTCAGACCATGCTGTCTATAGGATAGATGATGTAATGGTCAACTGTTTCTGAGGCTCACGGTTAATGAGGGTGCCATGTGGCCAGCACAACGACCAACTTCCTTTACTTTTTTCCAACTAATGTTAGGGGCCATTATAGCTAGGTGGACTCAGAGGCGCGCTAAGGATTCAAAATCCCAGTCTTCACCAGGTTTCGAACCAGGTTCCCTCCGATTCAGAAGCCAAGCACTTTATCACTCAGCCACGGCACCTTTTTTGTAAGGGCCTGTTTGTTTGTTTAATTCTGGTCTATTCAAGATCTGTCTGCTTCATTAATGTATATGATTAAAAAAAATTAGTTCGTTAATTTTTTTTTTATATCCTGAATGTTTTTCTAGAAATCTAAACTGTAGAGTCAGACATGCCATTGGTTTTCCAAACCAATTCAAACATTAATGTCCTTGACCTGTCTAAGGCTTCTCAAATTATTGAATGAAATACTTAGACAAAAAAAAAAAACAAGGACATTATGCCATAAAATTTCTGATCCGAACTTGCAACATGGTAATGGACTGTATGTGTGTGTTTCCAAGGCAACGACGAGGTAAGGGAGTGTTCGTTGTTTGAGTGGTGTAGAGTGATGAAACCATGAGCTGGTTTGTCATGATTTATGTTAAGAAGTCACGTGGCTGAGAGTCAAACGGGAGACAAATCCTAGGCGTAAAAGAGTGAAAACGTCTGCAGTGAGTTCAATTTGAATATCTTGACTCTAAAGCACAATGTCAGGAGTATGTCAGTATGTCACAATGTCAGGAGTATGTCAGGAGTATGTTAGTATGTCACAATGTCAGGAGTATGTCAGTATGTCACAATGTCAGGAGTATGTATTTATGTATGTCACGAATAAAAGTCAAAACCATTTAACCAATGTTGTTCAAACTTGGCATAAATGTTCCTTTGTCAAGGAACGGCGAAGGGACCTGCAGGAAAGAGCGCTATGAATTCTCTATGTGAATATTCCCTGTGATATGGTCATGGGATCATGCAGAAAGGATTGGCGCTTTCTGTGATTTAGCCAGAGAAGGCCTTAATAGACCCTAGGTAAAGAGCGTGTCAAGAGTCACGCGATTCGATTCGATACAGGCCAGTACTAAGAGTCCAGAGTAAATTAGTACGAGTCCAGGATGAGACAGACAGAGACTAGTAGACCTAGAGTTTAGTACAGCAGTAGTTTGTGTACAGTGAAGCAAATAGAAGTCGGCGTATCGTGTCGCCCCAATGGACCTCATTCACCAATCGTAAACAAACACCCCTCAAGTCACGTGACAACCATCAGCTTAATCTAGACACCAACGTGGAATCTATTGTTAGAAAACCACTCTTGTAAATTGTACTTTTGTTAACTTGTTAGAATATTGCGATGTTATAAATGCAGCACATGCATGTGACAATGATTACAGACACGTCATTCTCAAAGGACAAACATTGTTCAAAGAACATTTTGTGACAGAGATTAGATTTAAATCTGATGAAGAAACACGTTGTCACTACGTTCAGGCTCGAGTCAAAGCCGAGATGAAGAAACGTTCTGCGTACAAAGTTACTGGAGTCATTAGCTACAATGGAAAGGTAAGCTACTTTTAAATTACCATAGAAACTATGACTATCGTACTATAGAGTATAGATCTATGATCTAGATTAGTCAATCTACTTACTTAAAGACAAGATCTAGATATCTAGTACTTATTGACTTATTTAACGTATTAGATAGGCCTGCTAGATTACCGGGCACTATTACTGAGTATTAGTATTATGACTAGAAATGTTGAAAATTAATGATTATAGATCTACTAATTTATTAATTATGTAATACATTATAAATAATAAAATGATAAATTTAGCAAGTAATATAGTCTATAGATCTACCTGGATCTAGATTACTTTGACTTGAGATATAGAATTATAGGCCTATGCAATGTATTTCTTTTTATTGTAGTCAAGACCTTCTTTACTAGATCTAGATCTATATATATATATATATTATATATAGACCTATACTTATATTTCTAGTTTAAACTGTCCAGAGCAGTGTTTCCCAAACCTTTTCCTTATCGGAACACTTCGCACACTATGAGTATTTGCGGAAAACTTTTCTTATTTTTTAAAGAGATTTATTCACATGGTAGCCTACTAATTAATTATTCCAGTAGTTCATGGAACACTTATTCAGGAGTAAGGTTCTGCGGAACACATTTTGAGAAACACTTGTCTAGAGTGATTCTAGAGATTAGATCTGGAATAGGGCTAGTTCTAGAAATCAAGATATATATATCATTTACTTATCACCTAGAATAGAGTGACAAGATTTATAATGTTATTAGCACAATTTAAGTCATGAACATTGTAGGATTCAATATAATTCTAAACTGATAAATTTAGATGTCTACTACATTTTATCTACATTATAGATTTAATTTAAATTAGAAATCATATATTCTGAGGCAGTGCAAGAGGTATGCGAAGTGGGCATAATCTACAACCTGTGAGTGGAGGTTTTATAAAATTAGTCTATGCACACCTATTAATTCTAGAACATCTAATGCATTTATATATATGTAATTATTATTTTTTTAAATATATTTATTCTTTCAGGTCCTTGGAGGAGAGTGTCAGTGTGCAGGGGGTTGCAAGCCCGCCTGATGTAAACATCTTTTTGGTCTTCTGTCTGCTCTAGAAGACTATAGCAGAAAAGAAATGTATGCAGCACCACCAGACAAAATTCAGACATGACATCAACCTGCACCAAAAGCAATTTCGCCTCAGAAAACGAAGGATAGTTTTAGATAAGATAAGATAATTTTGATACCAGTGTTTCAATGTCTGCTTTGGCTGCCTTACCTCAGAACACTCCTATATTTTCAGTTCTGCAAGCCAAACCTAAAAAATTAACCTCTGACATTATTTTCTATGACAGAACTATACCTTTGCCAGCTTTTGTCTTACCAGACATTGGCAAAGACCTACCAGCTGAACTTCCTCTTTTTCAAATTGTTTTTTTATCATGAAAAAGTGAGAAAAAATCTAGACGAACTTGTGTATTTAGAGAGAGAGACAATGCTGCAAAATTGTGAGCAGTGGCGCAGAGAAAGAATTTATCGACTAACAGCATTAAATGTCCATACAATTCTAAAGAAGCAGGATAATTTTGTGGATTTTGCTGCTTCTTAACTGGCAAACAGTAGAAAAAATTTTAGTGCTGTTATGCCTGTGAGATTGGGTAAATAAGGGAACCCATTGTCAAAAATATTTTGAGAAATAAATTCTCCAAACATATATTCCGCAACATTGGACTAGCTGTTCACCCACTCTTTCCTTTTATTGGAGTTCTCCTGATGGGCTGCTTTACTATCCTGACAATCCAATGATTGTAGATCAAATGTATATACAATCCTTCCAGACAAAGTCTTATTCAGTTATCTGATAAAAGGAAAGATTTTTATCTTGAATTTTCTAAAGACAAAGGCAACTTGGTGCTTAAAACAACCCATAGTTATTACACCCAGATACAGATGCAACTGTTCTGTACAAATTTAGATACTTGTTTATTCGCTTTGTTTTATGATTTCAAACAGCCTCTTTTTCTAGAAGTCATTCATATTGATCAAGCATTTTGTAAAAATGCCTTGTCTCTGTTATCTAAATTTTACTTTTAATATTATCTTCCAGAACTTGTCTCAAGGGATATCTAGATGTTTTATACCTTGTTCAATTAATTGAAACAGGAGCCAACTTGGTTAATAATCATCATCTTAAACCCACCCAACTATTATTATAATACTGTATAAAGTATTCATTTTATTATTTATTTTTTTTAGCTTTGTGACTTTTTGACACCATTGTCTCGAGCATTTAAATCAAGCATTTTGTTAAAATTAAAATGCCTTGTCTCATTTATTGTTTTATGAATGTCTAGATGTTTGATGCCTTGTTCAGTTCATTGAATCAGTAGTCAATTTGGTTTAAAGTTATTTTCTTAAATCTACCCTCAACTATTATTGTACCAAAATACATGCATCTATATTTTTTTTAGCTTTGTGATTCATTTATATAGATATGATACATTGTTATAGCAAAATAAAGTCTTTTGTTTCTCTACAAGTGTATTTTTTTATTGAATGATATGAAAAAGTATACTGTACACAAAGAAGGTGATATTATTACTAAAAATATATACATATATACAAATTTTAAACATGAAATAAACAAGCTTATATCAATTAAAAATATGCACACCAATTTTAAATTTCAAGTTGCCAGATAAAAAATTGATAAGTCATAATAAACCAAAGTAACAATATTGTAAGGGGAAAACTATATTAATAAGGAAGTAATATTTAATATTTTTGGGCACTGATCTGTAGAAGTACATAATAAAAAAGTTTATATTAATAAATTATATACACACCAATTTTAAATTTAAATGTTGCTAAAATTCATTAGTCATAAAAATGCAAAATCAAGTCATGAGTAAACATTATATTTATAAGGCAAAGTAATATTATTTTCAATTCTTGGGTACTGCAGCAATAAAGCTGACTAGAAGAAGATTTGATTAAGCTATATTTATTAAAGGGTCTAGGGAGTTAACCAGAAAGCAAATAACATAGTGAATCTCATCAATGATATGTATTAGAGCATATGGGATTTCCACAGCCAATATTTTAAAATTTTTAATTCTGCTTATAGCTCTTTCTACATGACATCTGTGACAAGAAACCTTCTTTTCTTCTCTTTCTGTAACCTCAAATTGAGATTTTTTTTTTAAAAAGTCTGGAGTCAAGAGCGTTATACCTTTGGCTTCAAAATTATCTTTTAAAACAGTGAAGCCTCTGTGTGCCAGGACACAGTCTCCAGGTCCCAACTTCTCTATCAGTCCACTTCTATAAGTGATTTCTTTGTCTGATATAGAGCCATTACATAGATCAGAGATAAATGAAATCCCCCTACTAGGTGTAATGCCAATTAGTGCCTTCACAGTATTGTGATTTTTATAAGTACTAAAGCTGCTTTGCTGTTGCTTGGGATTTTTAGGCTGCTGTATAAAATACTCACAAGTATCTATAATAACACGACATGCTGGGAAATGGTTAACAAAAGTAGAAGGCATGAAAGCCTTGACCTGTTCAGTACTAGGCCATATGTTGACACTTTGACATTTCACACACAATACATCTAGTAAAAATCCTAGAAATAGTTGACTCACTTACATTTATTAAATAAGAAAGTACATTGTTCGTCAAGCCATGTCTAAGCTTGATCATTGTGACCAGTAGCTGATTTTGAGAATCTAACAATAATTTGTCTTCTAAACAGCTACTTATACAAAAAAAGTTAAATATAGTATCAAACTGTATGCATGTGAAGCCAGTGTAACTTTTAAAGGCTTTATCTCCTTTTAGTTTCAAAGAGTCATAACACAATTTCAACTGAGCAACTTCTTCCAGAAGGCTAGCATTGCCTGGTTCCAAAGTATTTACCCTCTTTAGAAGATCTGTAATAAAGTCTTCATCAGTTTGCACAGTGACATCTCTAGTCTTCTCCTCAATGGTAGTATCTTGGGGTAAAAGAGGTTGTCTAAAAGGAAACAAAATATATTTAAGTGTACAGTCAAACATGATCATCATACAAATATTTACTATTAAGATAAAAAAAATGTCAAACCTAATTACTGAAGATATTTCAAAACATTGACCTCAATTCATAGTTGGTCTTTTTTCAGCATGGTGTACTTTTGGAGAAAGAAAACTTGGTCGGCACAGCCCCAGGCTTTAGAAGTCTGCGATCTAAATGGAATATATAATGTATAGTAGTTTTAAAACATTTTTTTTTTCAAAATAACCTACATAAAAGTTACTAGACCTATAGATCTATATACCATCTGAAAGTAAGCCATATAAACCCAATAATCCACATATGAATAGGTAGGCCTACTGATCAAATAGTAACATTAGATCCACTATTTTTTTTTCCTACTTGTAGGAATCTAAGTCGATATTGAATATACTACTACTAGATTGTAACTAGACCAGAATTTAGCAAATATTAATTGTAATAATAGGCTGTTTAGTATTATTTAAAGTCGAATCAACGCTAATAGAATTCTATGTCTATATCTTATTCTATATAGTATCTAGAATCTAGATTGAGCATCTACCAGCTAGCTACTTGTAGATCTATTTCAACAAATTTCTAGTCTAGTCACAAATGACACTAGTCTAATCTAGACCAGTTGTTTTATTATTTACATGCTCTTTAAATTTAATTTATAAACTTTGAATAATAATCAGATTTAAAAATCTAGATCTAATTCTGATTGTAAATTTAATAGAATGTATAGATATAGACTCTAGAATACTAGAATAGGTCTACAGATTCAGATTATACAGTAGATTTGAATAGATCTAGAATAATCTAGATTACTAGATCTAATTAATATTTTAAACTATTTTATCTAGAAATTCTAGAAGTAGAATCTAGATCTAGATTCTTATCATCTAGATCTAGTCTAGACCTACCAGTCAAAGACTTAAATATCATCGTATTACTACTATTAGTATATAATACTTCTAGATGTAGAATATAAATATAGATTAGATCTAGATTCTATAGATTATTATATGATTATAGATCTATCTACTTACTTGTAAAAGGCTGGTAAATAAAACAGTCCTCCTCAAAATGCTATCAACATATTACAGAGTGTGCACTTGCAGTGAAGTTTTTTCGTTTCAGTTTTACAACCCATTCTTTACATAGCTTTGGATTGTTCACAGGAAAACGATGAAAGCTTTTTTTTTTTTCTCTACATTCTTTTTTAAGTTCATAATTATTACAGTCAAATGCAACGCATTGCTTCCCCATCTTTCCAGTACTAATCTATAGTATAATCTATACACACAAGTGAATCGGTGATGGTTGTCACGTGACCGTACGTTTCGGTGAATGAGGTCAAATTGTATAGTTTTGGCTGTTGATATATTAGCTATTAAATTATCATGTTGTTTTGTTGTTATGTTTGGTGCCAAAGTTGCCAAGTTCTTGAGCTGGTGTTCTTTCGTGTTGAGCAGGGATTGCAGAGAGCCTGATTAGAGAGAATTGCATTGTGTGTAATGAATGTTATGCTAGAGTGTGCTATTAAAGTGACTCTTGAATTGTAATCAAGTGTATCATATAAGCTAGCACGTAGCACTATATACATTAATGCCAGGTATCGATAATGCTACATTCCTCGTAGTCGGACGCAATATATCCCGATATAATGGATTAACTGGTGATTATGTATTTATGTAGATATAGAGATAGTAAAAACACTCATATACACCATCATACTTTGAACCCAGGCCCACGTGTACCTTGCTACGCCACTGGATGGCCGTAAAGTTTTATGGTCCCTAAAGCCCCTATAACAGCGGTTCTCAACCTTTTAAGCTCGGCGACCCCTTTTTACAATCCCCCCACTCTGCCGCGACCCCCCCCCCCTCCTGCTCACATACACAGCAATAGAAGAATAGACAAAACAATCCATTTTTTCGATGGTCATTGGCGACCCCTTGCAAATCGTCAATCGACCCCCAAGGGGGTCGCGAACCACAAGTTGAGAACCCCTGTCCTAGAAAAAAAACGGTCTTGCATTAAAAACACTTTAAAGTTTTTTTTATAAGTAATGAAAGAAAAAAATCAACTGAATGTATGCAGCTCATATGGACACAAGAAGACCTTCTTACATTAAACGTATCTCGTCCATTTTATATATCTTCCCTTAATGTCAGACTGTGCGGTTAACGTGGTTTATCATGTTTCAAACGCTGATTTGAGTAACCGGAAGTGAACTGTGCGCGCCATTTCGAAAGTGGGAGGTAATTTGACACAGGACGCCCATCTTCCCCCCCCCCCTCCCAAGCGCCCTCTTAGGCCCCAAATTGCTTCTCCGCGTTTTGTTTTCCCAACAAGGGTAACAAATTGTTTCTGGCATGTCCCCTGAATCACCGTACGAGTTGTCTGTCCATGACTCTGTCCTTTTGTTAGCCTCGTTTAAGTTTGACGATCTCAAGACGCCATTCAGCAGGGGCGGATAACTTGCTTCGATTAGTGTATTTAACATTTCGCGCGTTTTTTTTTTTTTTTAATATAATTTGTTTTTTAGATATAAAAAAAAATTGTATTTTCAATCTCTATGGATTCAGATATTCTTAAGAAATGAAGCTTAAAGAATATTAATTATTTGAGTTTTATGAGTTTCGTCCGTAGTTATCTTTGCTTATCTTATCTTCTTATCTTTATATAATACAGACGTTACTTCAAAAAAGAAGATGATTACGTCCTACGCGTCATGCATTTAGTCATGCATATTAACCAATGATTTAAATTCTGCCCACTCACTGGTTTTCCTGGCTAGCTCAGGCAACCCATTCCATGCTCTAATAGCACTAGGAAAGAAGGAGCTTTTGTACACATTTGTCCTAGCATATGGGACGAGTAATGTGTCTTTCAGAGTATTTTATTAAATTTTGTTTTTGTATTTGAAGATTATGGTTCAGTGTTTTATGTATAATTGCTACTTTACTTTTGAGTCTTCTGTCCCGAAGGCTTTCTAAATTTAGTGATTTAACTAAAGGTGGTACTCTAGTCAAATGTGAATATTCAATTGTTATGAATCTCACTGCTCTATTTTGTGTCTGTTCCAGTTTCTTAATGTTTTCTTGAGTTGAGGGGTCCCAAACGGAGGATGCATTCTATTATTGGCCTAACCGAGGTTAAATAACATTTTAGTTTACTTGGACACACAGTGTCTCTTAACTTAATTGAGTCCCAGTTTTGTCAATCGCATAGCTCATGAAGATGAAAGGGGAAGTAATAGTGAATGAAAACTGACATAATCATGAACGGAAATGAACGTGGCCACTTTTGTTGGATAATGAAATAAAAAAGAAGAACGGGAACATAAAATATACACCGGAAACGCAATAGATGTCCTCGGCCCCTTGTCCTAATGCGTTTATTTTTGGTTTGTTCCAAGCGTGACCAAACAGTTTTTGGAGTCTGCCTCAAGTTCACGCCTCGCTCTGATTGAAAAGATTTGAGCTTAAATGGTATGTGTATATTTGAAAAAAAAAGATTCAAAGACCATAGGAAGCAAGTTTAAAAACATAGATCTCCGATCACCGTACGGGGATACAACATATTATGAACCTTACTTTAAATGGGGCCAGAAGATTGTTGTGCCATCTGGACACGACGAGAGCACTGCAAGAAGCCATTTTGTCCTCATCACTTTTAAAGGAACCTAAGGATATAATCATGAATATAATCATGAATATAATCATAATAATTTAATGAATAAAGAGCTGTTCACAACTATACTATAGGCTTAAGGCGTTATAATATGTAGCTCCTCCTTTTTGATGGGAGATGATAACTTTATAACAGATACAAGAGTTAATATTATTTGATGTGTTCGCGATATTGGATGTCAGCCACACACACAAATTGCCATCGTCACACAGCCTCGCAAATTTTAAACTGTTGCTGATGGGATTTCCTCTACCCAAGCTAAACTAGAGTCTTATCTTATCTTATAAAAAACTTTTTAAAAAAGGAAGATGCTTACGTCCTTGCGTCTTCTTATTCTAAAAGATTGCCATAATTATACATAGCTAGCGCCTTGGTGTATCCGGTGTACAGACGATAGGAAGAGTTAAAAGATTTAGGATAATTTGTTTTCATTTTTTAGCAATCAAACTCCAATCTCTAAGCTCTTTAGCTTGTGAAAACTATTTTGTATACTACATTTTAGTTGGCAAGTGATCTTTCAATATGGCGTCCTCAACATTATTTTCTTTTGTCTATTTGTTTCTATTCAATCTCCCAATGTTGTTTTCTTACGTATTTCTTTAGGTTACCTTATATTGCCCCCGGATTTTTCTATATCTCCTCTTCTTCTTTTTCTAGGTGACTATTTTTAGTTCATTAAGAATGTAAACGGGATCTTAACAATGGAATCGCTCCAAGTAGATTGCGGAGTTTTAACTCTTTCTCTCCTAACTGACGATATCAGCGTTGATTCCACCAGAATGTGGTAAATAATTACGGAGAGAAAGAGTTAAACTGTTCTTGTTGATCCCCAATTAGTTTATTAACACTGTTTTGTTGAGGGAGCACGACAAAGAAAAAAGCTGGCTGGACAACAAGAATGAATGGACCGTCCTGCTGAGAGCAGCTGTTGACCAGAAGAAAGTGGAAAGATTTGGTTATGGGAACTATCGCAACGGCCTAAAGATGAAATTCAAGAGACAGATGATGATGATGATATTATGATGGTAAGGATGATGATAATGATATATGATGGTTATGATATGATATGATGGTGATGATATGATATGATGGTGATGATGAAAATATGATAGTGATGATGGTAATGATGACGGTGAGGAGGATAGCATTATGATAATGATGGTGGTGGTGATATGATGGTGATGATGTTGAAGAAGATGATGATAATGATGATGATGATGATGATATGATGGTAGGATGATGGTAATGATATATGATGGTGATGATATGATATGATGGTGATGATGAGATAAGGAGGTGCTGATGGTAATGATGATGATGAGGATGAGCATTATGATAATTGTTGTGGTGGTGGTATGATGGTAATGATGGTGATGATGTTGAAGATGATGATGATGATGATGTTGAGCCATATTCAGTTTACAGCGATCGTAACATTCTCAAGCTTAAGATTGGGCCTAAGCTAGTTGATATTTTACACGAACTTGAGATCGTGACTTAAAATTGTGCATACGTTTGATTCGATCCAGAAAAAACACTTCAGAATGGCCGAAGACAATATCCGCCTTTGTGACATTCCGCCATCTTAATTCACGATAATCAATATAAACTATTCTACTTCCGAATGATGCAGCCTGACCAATATAACACCTCTATCAAGAAAAGACTACTTTAATATCTATATATTTCTTATCTTCAAAATAGCAAACGTTCCCTGTACGTGTTAATTAGAAACCTAAACTCTGCTATGTCATTAGTATTCCTGGCTGATTCAGGCAACTCATTCCATGCTTTAAAGGCAGTAGGGAAGAATGAGAATTGGTACGAATTTTTCCTGGCATATGAAATAAGAAATGTGCATTTATCTTTATGTTTTTCTGGGTATTATTTCTAAGTTGTGTTTTTCTATTAGTAAGTTATGTTAAATGTTTTACGCGTTATTACTACTTCATATGTTAATCTTCTGTTCTGAAATGTCTTTCTATGTTAGTCTTCTGTTCTAAAATGTTTTTCTATGTTAGTCTTCTGTTCTGAAATGTCTTTCTATGTTAGTCTTCTGTTCTAAAATGTTTTTCTATGTTAGTCTTCTGTTCTGAAATGTCTTTCTATGTTAGTCTTCTGTTCTGAAATGTTTTTCTATGTTAGTCTTCTGTTCTGAAATGTCTTTCTATGTAAGTCTTCTGTTCTGAAATGTCTTTCTATGTTAGTCTTCTGTTCTGAAATGTCTTTCTATGTTAGTCTTCTGTTCTGAAATGTCTTTCTATGTTAGTCTTCTGTTCTGAAATGTCTTTCTATGTTAGTCTTCTGTTTTGAAATGTCTTTCTATTTTAGTCTTCTGTTTTGAAATGTCTTTTTATTTTAGTCTTCTGTTTTGAAATGTCTTTTTATTTTAGTCTTCTGTTTTGAAATGTCTTTCTATTTTAGTCAACATTATTGAAATAACAGTTTAAGATTATTGACATATCTTGGGTTATGTTTCAAAGGTGCCAGGGAACTAGCAGGTTTAGGGGGGGGGGGGGTAAATAAACTAAAGGGCATTAAGGATCCATGGGCAGATTGATGGTCCCCAGTCTTTTCTAATCAGGCACTGGCACTGCTTACTATACAGCTGCGAGGGGCCTGCTCAACCCACCTTCTTCAACTCCGGCTTTGATTGCAAGAAACTCCACAAAAATGTTAATAAGTAATGAATGCACCTCTCTCTCTATATCTTTGTCTCTCTCTCTCTCTCTTTTTCTGTCCCGATCCACTCTAGGGCCTTCAATGCAAAACAAACACGAATTCACAATTTCCGTATACATTGCACTCAAAACAGTTTTGTTTTAAAAGAATGTAGTCTCTCCCCCCCCCCCCCCAGCCACATGTGCTAATATATTCTTGCCACTTTCTGACCTGTGACACCCCACGGGGTATAAGCAATAAATTGTATCCACCACCAGGCCGATCGTTGGCTAACTTTGGGCGCGAGAACCATTTATCGATCTCAATCCGCTCTGATCGGGCGACGCCCACTGTCATTTTTTAAACCAATCAGCTTTAAGCTTTCATAAATGTACTGTGGCAAACATGGCCGACGGGGAGGTCCAGACAATGACTCCCAAAATGTATGACAAGAAGGGGTGGAGGGGGGAGGAATAAAAAAAGGTAGCCATTTTTTTTTGTTCTCTTCTTGAACTTAAACTTTGTAGGTTGAAAAGCGGATGTAGCATTGTGGGTTGTCATCTAAGTTGTTGCCATAACAACGAGAGACTGTTCAGATAACAATTTGGATACGGTACCATTTTTTTTTCCAAGTTATTTTAAGATGAAACAGTTTATTTCTCTGCGAGCGAGCTCCCTTACCGGGTACGCGAGATCCCCCAATAGCATTGCCATGGAAACTGGACTCCCTCCCCACACACACACAAAATCACCATTGAGTATGTTGTTAATTATGTCTAGTGGGGGGGGGTGACTTTGTTTAAAACAATTAACGTCCAAACAAAGAGATGAGTCTGGCCTGGTCAGGAGATATACAGGATGCGATGGCGATTGGTTTGACCAGGTCATTGTTACATAGTCAATTTTAGAATCAGTCAGAGCTGCGCATGTCTCGAGGAAAACATACACACACAGAGAGAGAGAGAGAGTTTGGTCTAACTTAAGAATCTCACTTTCTTTACTTACAGGATTGCGTCCCTTTGAATAGGTCAAGATCGGGATTCAAGATGCAGCCTTCATTTAAAACACATTTAAAATGATAACACTAACAAAGATTACGATTTGTTAGAAAAATATTCTCGTTTAATGTTAGCAAAAAGTACTTGGCTATGTTTTATCACGCTCACATCTGCAACATTTTAAGTTTTAATATCACTGCCTGGTATGGCAATTTGAACATTAAAAATAAAAACAAACTTCTGGTAAAGTCTTGGCAAAAACAAATTTCTGGTAAAGTCATAGGCAAAAACAAATTTCTGGTAAAGTCATAGGCAAAAACAAACTTCTGGTAAAGTCATAGGCAAAAACAAATTTCTGCTAAAGTCTTAGGCAAAAACAAACTTCTGGTAAAGTCATTGGCAAAAACAACTTCTGATAAAGTCATTTTGGCAGCTGTTTGAGAAAAACATTCATAACAATTCCAATACGAATTTATAAATAAAAATCACCCTTAGGGTAAGGATTTTGTGATTTTACCATCACAAAAGAGATTATAATCATAATCCTATAATTTTTATATGTATAAAGATTAAAACTTGTCATAATTCTATATTTTAAAGTTATAAGAACGAAAACAGTTTCAATAATATAGTTAACAGTAGATATCAAGTACCATAGTACTTCCTTGGGATCAGATAAGACATTAATAATGCCATTTCGTTGACTTAAATAGATGCATCTGCTTGTGGAGGTTCGCTTAATTAATAAAATCCCGTAACTCTCCACCCTTTAACAGACGCTCTTAGCAGAATATCTAAAGAGTCTCGACTGTTTTCCATTTCACTTTGTCCAGCCAACCTTTCCCTGACTGATCTTTCTTCCTGTTCCCACTAAATTTCCCAAAAGGGTCAAAGCCGTGAACCTCGTTCTTCTCCCCCCCCCCCCTTCCCCGGTCCATACCGTGCAAATCGTCCATGGCTACTACGGGCAACATTTGGTCAAGACAATCTAAATCTAAATGTCAACAATTTATTTTTTTTTAACAAGAAAAACATTTTTCAAAAATATTTTTTTTTTAAGTTTCTATTGAGTGACATTGTATCCATTATTTTGAATTAATCGTGTAAATATTTGTTTAAATAGATCTTGTCCATTTGGAGTCTGTTCTAACAATAATACATTTGTGCGATTGGAAATTTTGTATTCATCGTCAATAGTTTGACGAAACTTCCATGCTTATATCTGGCTATGTGAGCTGTGGTCCATTTTGTATTAATTGTCATAGTTTGGCGAAACTTCCATGCTTATATCTGGCTATGTGAGCTGTGGTCCATTTTGTATTAATTGTCATAGTTTGACGAAACTTCCATGCTTATATCTGGCTATGTGAGCTGTGGTCCATTTTGTATTAATTGTCATAGTTTGGCGAAACTTCCATACTTATATCTGGCTATGTGAGCCGTGGTCCATTCACATTTTGTATTCATTGTCATAGTTTGGCGAAACTTCCATACTTATATCTGGCTATGTGAGCCGTGGTCCATTCACATTTTGTATTCATTGTCATAGTTTGGCGCAACTTTCATGCTTGTATCTGGCTATGTGAGCCGTGGTCCATTCACATTTTGTAGAACATTTGGGGAGAGGGGAGGGATATAGAGACATCCATGCTGTCTTTTCAACTGCTGATTAATATATATATACAAGTCATGCCTGAGATTTCTAAAACATAAACGTTTTATAGGTATCTATTGTTAGTTTCACATTTTCAGATACCGGGTTACGACCTAATTTTCTACATCAGTCCTATCTCCCCTTACGTTTATTTTCTTTCTAAAAAAAAATATGAATAAAAATTATGAACTAATTTTTTTGTGTATAGTTATCTAAGATGCTGGTACAAGTTATGGGAGTAAATATTTGCACTTGAAAGTAGCAGTATTATAAAATGTTAAACATTTTTTGCCAAAAGCTTCTATGCAGTAATATGAATGAGATTGTTCCGAATTTTTTTGTGAGCCGAATTTAGGCACCGCATATTTACGGATATATTTAGGCACCCGGAAATTTAGGCACCGGATAATTAGGCACTTTTTGACAAGGCGGATAATTAGGCACCGGATAATTAGGCACTCTTTAATTAGCGACCTTAATTTTGAAAATCATTTTAAAATGTTAACGTATATTTTATCCTTAGTCTATGGGCTATCGGTGACTTTATAATAAATAGCAACTATAACGATTCTAACTAAAGTAAAGCTGACAAAATGGGAAGAAAAAGACAATCGTAAGAATGTGTGGATATTTGTCAAAAAGTGCCTAATTATCCGGTGCCTAAATTTCCGGGTGGAGGTGTTTAATCTCTGTTTCTAGGGGGAATCTGATTCGTGAGTTAGGTCAGTATTTTGTGGTTTTAATCAATTCATTTGCGGCAGGCAATATTTTTTTAACTGCAAGATAATCAAGTACATCCTTTTATAGTCTTAAGACTTATTATTGAGATCTATTGTCTAAATCAACAGATAGGCCTATATAGATCTAAAAGCATTAGGGTAACCAACTCTAGAGAAAAAAATCTTAATCTCTGACCATAAAGTAAATAGACTGTGTCCAACTGATTTTAACAACCTGGTCGGCTAAACATACACATGACCACATGTAGGCCTAGTGTACTGTACGTGTGTAGTCGATAATACTGCTAGACTACCCTGCATTAAGCGTTATACAATAGTGTTTGCTTAATGTGGAGTGGTCAGACAAGAAAAAAAAACACACTGGCGTGGCTATTCAAGCATGTTGAATGATGTTCGTTGATATATCTTTACACTCAAATAGTTAAACACCCTCCATGCCCAGAAAGTAAATAGATGGTGTGTCCGACTGATTTTAACAACCTGGCCAGATAGACGTACACGTGTAGGCCTATATAGTGTACCGAGTGTGCAGTCCATAATGACAAGATCACCCTGTTTTTTACCCTTGCGAGTTTAACGATTGTGCAATAGTGTTAGGTGTATTTTTAGTGGTCATACAAGAAAATAGCACATCGGCATGGTTAGTCGAGAATGTATTTTACACTATAAAATAGTTATACAGGTCAAATGTTTTCAAAACTCCAACTATTTTGTTTCTATTTCTTTCGATACTAGATCTAAATTTGAAATTCTAAATCTATGTTATCTAATGAGATTTTAAACTTTACCGGTATAAGTAAGAATTTCCGTTGTATGATAAGTTGACAATTTTTTTTTTTTTTTTTTTTTTTTTTTTTTTTTTTAAAAAAAGAGTACCATTCTTTTCTAAAGGTTTTAATTCAAGGCAAAACTACAAGCACACATATTTATTTAGACATTTTTAGTTTAGTGTGCATTAACGTTTATGTAAGAAACATATTTCTTAATACTGATTTTATTATAGATAAATATTACTTGAATGTTAAAAGAATAAGATCGAACCGTACTGTAGGCATACAGTCAGACGATTATATCCTATATAGGTCTAGTTCAACCCTGCCCTCCCCCCCCCCCCCCCCAAAAAAAAGTTATGAAAAGTTTGTTATAGTTTAATTAACATTTTTTAGTTTAGTTTAACTATCTTTTGAAATTCATGATAAATTAATAGTTTAACTACTTTATTTTAGTGGATAACTAGTTTTAGTTTAACTTTTAAAAGTTAGTTTAGTTCCCATCACTACATCTAGATAGTGTTGGTTTTGCTAAACTGCTTTTTCTTCATTTTCTATGTTATCGGACGCTCAGTTTGCGCTGATATAGTGTTGTGTGTCTGTCTGTGACTGATATAGTGTTGTCTATCTGTGACTGATATAGTGTTGCCTGTCTGTGGCTGATATATATATATATATATATAGTGTTGTCTGTCTATAGCTGATATAGTGTTGTCTGTCTGTGACTGATATAGTGTTGTCTCTCTATAGCTGATATAGTGTTGTCTGTCTATAGCTGATATAGTGTTGTCTGTCTCTGACTGATATAGTGTAGTCTGACTGTGACTGATATAGTGTTGTCTGTCTCTGACTATTATAGTGTTGTCTGTCTGTGACTGATATAGTGTTGTCTTTTCTGACTGATATAGTGTTGTCTGTCTCTGACTGATATAGTGTAGTCTGACTGTGACTGATATAGTGTTGTCTGTCTCTGACTGATATAGTGTAGTCTGACTGTGACTGATATATTGTTGTCTGTCTCTGACTGATATAGTGTTGTCTGTCTGTGACTGATATAGTGTTGTCTTTTCTGACTGATATAGTGTTGTCTGTCTCTGACTGATATAGTGTAGTCTGACTGTGACTGATATAGTGTTGTCTGTCTCTGACTGATATAGTGTAATCTAACTGTGACTGATATAGTGTTGTCTGTCTCTGACTGATATAGTGTTGTCTGTCTGTGGCATATTACCTCTTCTCCCTTTGCTACTTCTTGAGTGACAAAAGAGGCCAATCCTTGATACACAACTGCGGTCACAGGTTTGGCATACATAATCACCAGGCGCTGTTTCATTTTCATCCTTCTATCTACTTCTGTTGTGTTTGGCATCTGCAATCCGGGACCCTTCCTTTATGCTCTCTCTCCATGTGGATCTATCCAGTGCCACGTTTTCCCAGCTGCTAGTGTCGATTTTGGAATTATAGTGTTGTATCATAAAGCAATTACCTTCGATATAAAAAATTGATTTAGTCTATGACTCTATATTACAAACGCAATAACGAATAATTTTTTTTTCTGTAATATTGTGGATTAAAATATGATCAGAGTGTTTCATTATGTCCATTACGATCCTTTTTTTTTTTGTTGTTGTTATAAAATTGGTTTGTGTTACATTCCGCTGAAAACATATATTTCTAAAAGCTAACTCTTTTAAACCGATGAGACGTCATAGCTCTGGGAAAGAAGATCCTTGAGACATTTTACGGCGAGACTATACAAAATCTGCTAACATACGGAATAAGTTGTTGGCAAGGCAACGCCTCATCTAAACTGTTGCAACGTCTAGAAAACATCATTAAAAAAGCATAAAAAATTACACTCACAACATTACCACATTTAAAGGAACTTTTTGAACAAACGTGCCTAAGAAAAATCGAAAAAATCTTGGACGACAACGGTCACCCGCTCCATCAGAACTACGCCAGGTCGTCGCGAAGTGGGCGACTGCTGTCAATCAAAACAAGAACGGAGCGGTACAAAAACTCGTTCGTACGTCACTCAGTCAGACTCTATCACCGCAACTCATTGATCAGGGAACATGAAATGCACCAAGATACCTGTGTGTAGTCGCTGAATGAACTCTTTATGTTGTCTGTTGTATTTATGTGTATTGTTCTGTTGTGTTGTCTTTATATGAGAAATGAGTCCTTGTAATCACAACAAATTTCCGTAAGGATCAATAAAGCAGTCTTAGTCTTTATCTTAGTTTTAAACCATCATCAAAAATGCCTCAAGATTGAGTGCAAAAATGTATTTTCAAAATTGAAGATCGTAGTTTTCAAACGCATAAAAATGCTTCTTTCTCCAAATGAAACAAATTCCTCTCGAGCAGTCTATAGATTGATAAGATTTCTGGTTACTATATTTCGTTGCTTCAAAAAAGTAAATCGGGTCTTTAAAATTGGAATGATAGCAAAGGAGGCGCTGGGGTTGAGGGATAAATCGCTTACCTTCCGACCCGAGCATTTTTGGGTTCGAATTCTGGTGAGAACTGGGATTTTATCTCAGGATCTATAGGATGCCGCTGAGTCCACCCAGCTCGAATGGGTACGTGGTATAACTTGGTGAAAAGTAAAGGCGGTTGGTCGTTGTACTGACCAAATGACACCCTCGTTAACCGTGGGCCACAGAAACAGCTGACCTTTAGGCCTACACCAGTGATGCCCAACCTAATTCGACCTGCGGGCCATTTTAATTTCCGACACTCGTGTTGCGGGCCACATTGCCGAAAATGTACACAACAAAACGAAATTGACCCTAAACAAGTTAATTAGAAACTTGTGGATCTGGTACTTACATTGATTACTGGGATATCAGAAGTGTATCTATTTTTTTTACGCGTCGGAAACTGGCTTCATTTCTCTACTTAAAATTTAATCAACATTGTAGATAGCTTCATGTTGATAAATATTCCCATCGATCCTTCAGGCGTAGTTAAATAATCTTTAATTTGCAGCTCAAACTAGGAATGCTTTGTTATGCGTTTACTGCCGTTGTGCTCTATAACAGCCACAAAAAAACAAATATGTTGGTTTATTATCATGTTCCATAAAAAAAGTAAAGATCAATTTATTTTCCTGGTAGATTCTAAATTCAGAGTCCACTTTTACTTTCTTCCGCTCTCCCTTTCATAATTGTACATATTTTAAATGTCATCAACCCATTAGAGATAAAGTAAGTCCTCTAACTTAGGTTAGGATACATTTTCATATTTTTTTGTTTTTAAAAAGGAGGGATTTTCGACACTTTGTATCTTTGTACCGAGGTTTCGGCGGGCCGGATGAAATCATATCGCGGGCCGGATATGGCCCGCGGGCCGTATTTTGGGCATCACTGGCCTACACCATCTGTCTCATAGATCGCAAGAGGGAAACTTTTTAAAAAAACAAAGAACAGAATACTGTGTTTAAAATGTATCCCCAATTAATCCATTACTATGTAAGATTTAAAATATTTTTTATAAAGTCATAACCTCTTATTCTTTAAGATCTTGTAGTTAAGTATATTTGGGTTTAAAATAAAGAACATCTAGGTCATTTTTTTTTTAAAATTATTTCTTTTTGCGTCGAAATAGAGGCTTACAACACATTGATATCTGGCACATGCGCAGATAGTTCCTGGTTTTACTCTTTGACGAGTCTGGAACCAGACGATGTGAGGAAAGAAAAAAATGGGGAGTTGGAAGATAGATGATGCCCAGGCGCCATCGTCTGCTGTTTCTCGCGCGCGCAAGGGCTAAACTACCCGGGCCTGCTCACGCATCTTTCGCGAGCGCGCTACACACGGGCTGCACGCTCGACTGAATACACGAGTCGTGCCAAAAGCGAGACTGTGTGAAGTCTGCGATCACAGGAAGTGGATGAGAATGAGGCCAGATGGCTTCTGTATAGGATTCAAAACAATAACAACAGAAAACGCGTCGTAGGCATCAACACACGGGATTCAAATCAACACATCTTCGTGTCCTCAAGGCTCATTATCACTGACACGGCTTCAAGTAGACTATTGATCTACGAATTTCTCTTTTTTTTTTCTTTATATCTTAGTGTTTCCGTGTGTAAATCTAGTGTGAATTCAAACTACAAGCAGGAATTAGTCCGATTTTTTTAACGTACACAACATTGAATCCAATCCAACTTTTGTTGACACTCTGTTGTTTACTCATTTAAATCGAAAATCACATTTTGTCCACATTATTGGCCAGGAAGTTTAAGGATTTTTATGTTATTTTTGTGTTACGATGAACAGGTGAGACTCTCTTTTGTTCTTCTAAAATAGATCTACATTTTATTTTAAGAGTTGTACTTTGTCTATTTAGATTATCACCCGGATTTTCTTTGATTTAAGTGTAAACATATTGATTGTTTATCTTCATATCATATAATATTAATTTAAATATATCATTTTTTTGTATATATATAAAACTTAATAATTACTGCTCTTTCACCAACGTATGCATACAAAGATATGTGTGTGTGTACGTGAGTCTGTGTGTGTGTTGGTGAAAGCAGTAATAATTAAATAGACTGTAACCAATTATATTATTATTAATTAATGCATTCCTTTTTTTTATTACTATGTACGCCTTAGACTTTGACACCCCCCCCCCCAACCTTTTTTTTTATTTTCACCCGGCTAAAACACTCGGAAACAAAAAAAAATCTTTCAAGTTTTATGTTCACTTTAAAGACGTTCATTGTTCATTTTTTTTTTGTTTGAGTTACTTTGTTCAGATTCATTGTATTAAATCTACTTTGATAGCATGCTGCAAGAGAAGGCAGTTCACTGTATGAGCCACAAAGGGATTCCAGTGGTTTGCCTTTGAAACATAAGAGCTACTTGCGAGTAGAATATATCATGGAACTGCACAGCGCGTAGGGAGACTGCACAGCGCGTAGGGATGCGGTGTTGTTAGAAAAGTAGAGCCCATTAAGTCTACTAGAGTTACCTAGTAGAGTATGTGTGTGCGAGTTTGTGTAATCAACGCAGATCTTTAGGTACAAGGTAAATATGTGTGTATGTGTATGTTAAATCCACACAGATCTTTAGGTATATGGTAAATATGTGTGTGTTTGTTTGAAATCAACGTAGATCTTTAGGTGCATTGTAAATATGTGTGTATGTAATCAGCACAGAACCTTAGGTACATGGAAAATATGTCCATATGTGTATGTTAAATCAACACAGATCTTTAGGTATATGGTAAATATGTGTGTGTGTTTGAAATCAACGCAGATCTTTAGGTGCATGGTAAATATGTGTGTATGTAAGCAGCACAGAACCTTAGGTACATGGAAAATATGTCTGTATGTGTATGTTAAATCAACACAGATCTTTAGGTATATGGCAAATATGTGTGTGTGTGTTTGAAATCAACGCAGATCTTTAGGTACATGGTAAATATGTGTGTATGTAATCAGCACAGAACCTTAGGTACATGGAAAATATGTCTGTATGTGTATGTTAAATCAACACAGATCTTTAGGTATATTGTAAATATGTGTGTGTGTTTGAAATCAATATAGATCTTTAGGGGCATGGTAAATATGTGTGTATGTGTGTGTTAAGTCAGCACAGATCTTTAGTTATATTGTAAATATGTGTGTGCGTTGTGTGAAATCAGCACAGATCCTTAGGTACATGTTAAATATGTGTGTGTGTGTTTTTGCTTCCTGTTCTTTCCTATTCATATTGCCGCCACATGTGTGTGAGTGTGCGTGCACGCATTCGTGACAAAGATTGCAATCCTAAAAGCTTGAAGAGTTCTCGCTCACTGGAGTTTCTTGCCACATGTGGCCCTGATGTAAAAATAGAAAGAAAAAAAACTGTTTCCACAAGTGGCAGGTCGGTGTGTGTGTGTGTTGATTGACTCTGGGTGAGTGCACCTAAGTCTTAGCATGCTTGTCTGTTCTGTGCTAGCGAAAAATATCTAAATAAGACTTCGAATCTTGTTTTCTAATAGTTTCGAATCGCATATATGTTTGCGCTTTTAAGCGTCTCGTTTTAGGATATAGTGAGATTCGAGGGTTATGGATGGGGGTTGCAAGGCTTGTCATCGGGTTGTAAGGTCAAGGTCATGCGATAGCTAAATGGAAAGATCTAAGATAATATTAATGAGGTTATGTGACCTATCAGACGGTTGCATTTAAATTAAACAGGAAGCGTCCTGGTGTATTAATGCATTGCATGCTTCATTAAGACAGAGCTATCTAGACTTCATTAAGTTTATGTTTTTTTATATCATTCTCCCCCCCCCCCCTCTCTCTCTGACTCTCTCTCTCTCTTTCTCTCTCTGCCTCCCTGTCTCTATCTCAAATTTTAAGTAGCAGTACCTATAACTTACTTAACATTTAAAGGGTATGTAGTCTATTTACAAAAAAAATATATTTGAAAATATTTTTTTTTAGTTTTTTCGTTGTTTTTGATTATTTCAAACGATCTCACTTACCAACCGTAAACAAACACCCTTAAGTCACGTACTTCCAGTGGCGTAGCTATGGATTAAGCCCCCGGGGGGGGGGGACTTGACCTCTTTAGGTGCCAGTGGATTTTGACATTCGACCTCATGACGTCAGATAATGGCGTAGTATTCAATATTTAATGTAAAAACAAATTTCTAGGAAGGGGGGAGGAGTTAAAATGAGGACCCCCACCTCCCCCACCCTAGCTACTCCACTGCGTGCTTCCCTATATATTATATACTTAGGACCTAATTCGAATCAAACATGGATATCATGTGAACTTATTTTTTGTTGTTTTATCAATGGTCGTCACGTGACCGTTCGTTTTGTGTGAATGAGGTCCATTGACATATATTTTGTCGTCTGCCACATTTATGAATTCCTGGCTTATCTTGTGTTCATTAAAAACACACTCTAGTTAAGATACTATGAACATACTAATCTAAGTAGCGATCCCATATTATCTTTTATTATTATTATTATTATGGCGAAAGTATAATTGGATAAATAATAAATACATTTAAGCATTCACTTCAACCTGGCAATGCAGAGCTGTGTCACTGTGTCCAGGTTTTGAGTCATTTGCAAGCTATCTTCCACAGATGTTCCAATTACATTTTAATGATAAAAACATTGGATCAAAACGTTTCGAAGTGGGCTTTAATAATCTGTACTATTGCTGTAGATCTAAGTGATACTTGACGCTTTGACTCTTGAATTGGTTCATTAGTTCAACCTCGGTTTGGTCTCCAAGATGACGTAACTGTAGGAAATTTAAGGTCATTTAATGGCGTTTATTATAAGGACAGTTTGTCCCTTGTTGACTCATCCTTTAATATGACATGATTTCTAAGTGTTTGCTAATTTTTTTTATTCTTTCTACTTATGTATCTTTTCTCTCTCTCTCTCTCTCTCTCTCCCTTCCCCCTATCTCTATCTCTCGATCTCTTTCTATTATCCTCTCTTTCTGTCTCCCTCTCTCTTTGTTTCTTTCTCTTCCTCTCTCTTTATTTCTCTCCTCTCTCTCTAATTCTCTCCTCTCTCTCTAATTCTCTCTCTCTCTTTCTCTTTATCCATTTCTTTCAGAAGCAGACACAAAGAACCAATCAACATTGGAATGTCTGACTCCTATCTTTTGTTTAGTCTTAACGATCAGCCATGATGTCATCTAGCGTCATTGGAAACGCTCTGGAAATTCCCGATTTCGACGCCATTATCTTTTCTTTCAATGAACAAACACGTTAACGCTTGCTTAATAAAAATCTGGGGAGGGGGGATGTGGATGTAGTGAAAGAAGTAGGTCAGGGGTGGAGAGGGCGCACTACAAATAGTAAATTCTACGTCTGACACAAATATTTACCAATCAATAAATGTGTCCTTTCTGTCAGCCTCGTTTTCGCAATTATAGCGTAGCACGTGTCGTTTGGCAAAACACGCGCTGTTATGACACACATTCACACATTTTTTCCATTCTTCCATCCCCCCCCCCCCCCCCCCTAGACGGAGACGAGAAGCGTGGCCGCAATGGTGATATTCGCGCGTGGCTGCGAGTGGGGGGAAGGGGGGGGGCAGGTGGAGTCTATGAACGACGTGTCGGGCGCCACTGTGAGTGATTGAGCCATTCGAGTGTATCGATCTGGTCCCGTCGATGGATCATTCTGATCAAAGATAACCGATGACTCATGAAAATGTCACGCTCGGCTAAAGGCATTCTTTGTTTCTGTACCAGGGCGATGTCTTATTGACACACGCACCTGACAGGTCAAACGCGCCGAGGACAGTTGGGTGAGTCTTTGTGGGGGCACCATTGCTGACTCATTTTAACCCCAGAAAAACGCTGACGTAACGTCTATGCTGATTAGGATAGCATCGTTGACTTGAGTATCCTTGACCTTTGATAAATTATTATAAAGTCTTTTATTTTTGTGTAGACAAACACAAACAAACAATGACAACCATACAAACATACACAATATCTTCTTATGATCTTATAATATAATTTCCAGACGTTCCTTTAAAAGAGAAGATAATTACGTCCCTTGAGTATCTAGATAATTGTACTCTACCAAGTCATCGGTTTTCCCTTAACGATTCACGCCACCCGTTCTATGATCTAATGGCACTACACTGGACCACTATTTCTGGAAGGAGTCTTTATATGTCATAACCCTTCCCCCCCCCCACCACCCCCCCCCCCCCAAATTACTCCAAATTTTCAATTTTCCGCTCTGCCTGGACTCTGCCTGGACTCTGCAATTACTTTTGTTTAATATTCATAACAACATGTTCGAAACGTTTCGTGTTGTAGTTACTGCAGGCTGTCTTCCCCTTATATGATGTGTGTGTGTGTATGTGCGTTTCCTAGGTGATATAAAAAGGGAGTATTTATTGTTAGTTGGAGAGTGAGAGAGACAAAAAGAGAGAGAGAGCATTAATTTGATGTTACTCTTGTAGAATGATGCAAGATAAGTGGCGTTGTCGTAAGCTTGTGTTAAGTACACCAGACGACACTAGTAAGCTAGACGTGTTCAGATAGAGTTACATTTTAAAAAAAAATACTTTCATTTCATCTCAAGTTCAATTTGTTTATATTGTAATAAAAGTTGATTTCGTCCTGTTCGCAATGAAGTTATTCAATTTATTTCAAGTTTTAGATGTTCAAATAGAATACGCCTACATGATTTTAGTTGTCTGCTATACGTCAACAACCGTCACCCCCCCCCCCCCCACACACACACACACACTTCTCCGCAAGTTTTTCTGTTCCCAGAATAGAAAATGTTTTTTTTTAATTTACTAATTGAACACAAGAATCTTTGGAGAGGGATGAACGTGCACTGGGGCGCCCAGGGTAACAAGTAAACAGGGCGCTATGTGAAAAGTTTGTAAACAGAGCACTGGTGGTGTCCCAACAGTCCGACCTTGACACTCTTGAAATTTTTTTCCGGCCAGGTCTGATGAAAGGGAGAGAATTAAGCCTGAAACATGAACGTGAAACCAAGTTAATGGAACGGACTATTTTAGACGCGTAGATTCTTTATTCCTAATTAAAATATAGTACTCTGGAGATTAGCATTAAACAAAGTTCGTCATCCGCAAGTATTTTCGGTACATATGTGACATAGATTAAGCCCCGCCCACGTCTTAATTACAGCGGTTTGAAAAGTATGATGTAAAATAAATTATAGTTTGGCTGTTTGGTAGTTTAGACGTGAGCTTGACAGCACGGGGATTTGAACCAGTGGAGGCGTTAAGGCAGCAGTGAGGATAAGGTGGAAATGTTAGAATCCGGGTCAGTTAGAATAGACATGAGAACCAACCATTGGAAATGAAGTTCTGGATGGAAATGGGGGCTGTTAAAGCGAGAACCATTGGTAATGAAGGTCTGGATGGAAATGGGGGCTGTTAAAGCGAGAACCATTGGAAATGAGGGTTTGTTAAGGGGGAAATGGGGGGCTTGTTTGGATAGAAATTAGAACCTTTGGGGTGGGGGCTGAGTTACGATGGGAATGTGAGCCATTGGCAATGTTTGTTGGAACTAAGTGGGAATGAAGAAGTGACATATTCCAATCTCATAAACATTTTACAAGATAACACTGCTCGAAAAAAAAAGTTTTCTACCATTTAGACTAAATATTTGAGTGCCACGTCACTCCACACTCTCTATTCCCGAGGGGGGATAAGGTTAAAGTGTGTGCTGGGAGGGGGAGGGACTATTTTTGGCGCACGACAAAGTGATAACAAGAGTACTGGATGATATTTGGGGAAGGGATGGGTGGAGGTCGACTACTTTGACGTCGGACCTCAGGGACGTGACATCTGACGCGAGACAGGACGAGACTTGCTGATCGTATTTAGGGTTATCAGTGAAACCGAGCCTGGAAGATAGACATTCAAGTGATATGGCTCAGTGATGACTTCGTTTTGGTTTAGAGTTAAATATACTCATCAGAAGGTTGCTGGGTAATGTAGTTCTCTGAGAGATACAGAGAAAGGCAGAAATAAACACATATATATATATAGAGAGAGAGAGAAGGAGACAGGAAGACACAAAGAAAGACAGAGCTAGAGCGAAACAAAGACAAAGAAAGACAGAAAGATGGAGTCAGAGCGACGGAGAAACTCCAAAAGCAAAAGAGAGTAAGTCCCATAGACAGAGAGAAAAAAGATTAGAGATAAAGAGATAAAAAGACGCAGAGACGTTAAAACGTGATTTAGAGCCAAAAAGAGAGGAGAGAAAGAGAGCCAAAGAGAGCGAGGGAGAGAGAGAGAGAAAGAGAACCAAGAGAGAAAGAGCCAAAGAGAAAGAAAGAGACAGATAGTGAGACAAAGAGAGAAAGCAAGAGACAGAAAGAGGTGGGGGGGGATAGACAAATAAAGACAACATTTTACATGAGAGGTAGAAGCCTTCTTTCACAGTTTGAAAGAACACAGTGGCATTTGAGCGATCTTAAGGCTGAGAGACACATCCTACACTATTCCTTTCCCCAGAGAGAATGCTCTAGATGCAAATGATACTAATGGATGAAACCAAACCTCCTTTACACTTGATCTATGATTCTCTTTACACTTAATCTACACTTGATCTATGATTCTCTTTGCCAGCTCACGTGACACGCGTCTTCTTGTGTTCTACACATATAAAATGCAGCATTCCTAATCATTGAGACACATTCCTGACACAGCAGCTACACATTTCGTATTACAGCACATCGCGTTGTGTTCATAAGGTTATAGCTCGCCAGCGTTCACATGCCATTAGCTCTGAAGTATTAGCATAATGGGATTCCATAGGGGTTAAGGGATATTATCCCATCTTGATGCGTCGCACATCTGATACCACATGACCCTCATCTTGGAAAGTACACTTCGATACCTTGAGATCAGTGTTTCCCAAACTTGTTTCTTTAACGGAACACATCGCACACTATGAGTACTTAGCAGTACTTTTAGCTAATTTTAAAGAGAGATTAATTCATGCGGTGGTCTACTAGTTAATTATTCCCAATAGTTCGTGGAACACCTATTCAGGCCTCGTGGGACACTAGGGTTCCGCAGAACACAGTTTGGGAGTCACTACTATAGATTGTAGTAGATTGAACTATATTATGGCAATATAATGGTAAAGAGAACTGTGCAGATTAATGTATTTGAATATGATATATTACATATAAAAAACGGTTCCATGACAATTCCCCACATCAGTCAATTCCCCACATTCCCAACTCCCCACAATTACAATTCCCCACATCACAATTCCCCACATTGCAATTCCCCAAATTCACAATTCCCCACGTTTACAACTCCCCACATTGGGATAATATTTATTATAACCATAGACTAATGTACTATATAAGACAGTCCATATAATGATACAAAAGCGTGCCCTCCGTTTCCCCACATCGAGCATTATTTTATTTAAAAACGCTACTTGTTAATAAATATGTAAAAATACATTATCCAAGCATGCATTTTTATATACAATTTGATCTGGAGATCTTAAGATCTTCATGTATTTGCGCAGTTGTTGATTGCCTACACAAATTCAATGGGCAAATCATTTAGTGATTCTGCCTTTCCAGAGGCACAGATCAAAGGCTGCTTCTTTCACCTTAACCAAAGTCTTCTAAGAAAAATTGGGGCCCTTGGATTGAAAACAGTTTATGATGATCAAGAGCGGCTGCCAATGAGATTCAAGATGAGGTCACTTGCAGCTTTGGCATTTGTGCCAGTGGAGGATGTCAGAGGCCTGTTCAATGATTTGATAGCAGAGTTCCCTGATGAAGACAACTACATTGACCTTCTTGCCTACTTTGAATCAACCTACATTACTGGAGTAAGAGGCAGAGATGCAGTGTTTCCCATTAGAATCTGGAATCATTTTGAAGCTGCTGCTACTGGCCTACCAAGAACAACAAACTGCTGTGAAGGATACCACAATTCACTGAGAGCCCTGTTTCAATGCAGTCATCCAGGTGTGTGGGATCTTCTGGAAGGTCTGAAGAAGGACATGGCCATCCACAGCAAGACATTGGCTGATGCAGATGATGGCAGACCACAGCCAAAAAGGAAGAAGTATGAGACCCTAAATAGCAAAGTAATTGAGGCTGTCCAAGGGTATGCCAATCAACAGGATAAGATTAAGTATTTGAGAAAATTGGCCAACATGCAGTTTCCAAAGTAACCTTTGTGTTTAGTAGTTTCTGTTTACTTTAGTCATTCTTGTCAATTATTAATAGTTTTTGTACTGTACATTTAGTTTAATGATTTTTCTTTTATTAGATAATAGGACCTTATCTAATTCATTATTTTGTACCAAGCATATTTTGTATTAAACTCATTTGTTCATTTGTGTATATCAGTTACTTGTATTTTGTAATCAGTAATGCATTTCAATAAATTGTCATGATATTAACTTTTGGAGATTAATTAATACTATTTGCATTTTAGAATTCCTTCATTATATTATTAATTTAGTGCAATTTATATTATCCCAATGTGGGGAATTGCAATGTGGGGAATTGTGATGTGGGGAATTGTAATTGTGGGGAGTTGTGATGTGGGGAATTGTAATTGTGGGGAGTTGGGAATGTGGGGAATTGACTGATGTGGGGAATTGTCTGGCCACCATAAAAAACAACAGTCTACAATTCAAAGTTGTTGTTTTTTATGTTATTGTTGTATAGAGGTCTTTCTTTAATTTTTCCACTTTATCTCTCTCAGTCTCTCTCTTTCTCTCTCTCTCTCTCATTGTCCTCCTGCGTGTTTCTGTTTCCTCTCTCTCTTTCTCTCTCTCTCCTCTTCTCTCTCTCTTCTCTCCTCTCGATCGCTATCTCAAGATAACACTCCAGTTAAAACCAACAAACTCACGCACAATTCTTGACATCCAGTTTAGACACTGAGGCTGGAGATGGGAGTCAGGGCGGAGGAGGGGCGGTGGTGAGAGGCTGAGGAGTCAGTCAGGGAGGATGTGTCAGTGGTTCGTGTTCTATCTCTCTCATCAGCCTCTCCCTCAACCACTGTGTTTGTAAACAGAAGAGTTAGAGCACTCAAGGTGGTTCTCACGCTATCTACAGCTGTGCCCTCTTCCCAAGCTCAAATAAAGATTCACTTTATGGGGTGTCAGATACAAATCTTCTCAAGCTAAACCTCTCTAAACGAATACGTCCATTCGATCAGCCTGAGGAACACTTGCGCACTGTGATGTTCGTACAATCTTTGAGTAAGCTTTCAAGAAGAGAGAATCCGAGTCATTCACTTAGCTCTGTAGAATGGAATCTGTTCAATATAAAATATGACTTAACAATGAATGGTCGTGTGGTATGCGCTCTGGACTGTCGTCTCGATGGTCCCGGTTCAAACTCTGCCCGCAGCCATGCCTCGCCTTGTTGCGGGAGGTTTGAGCTAGAATGTAATAACCTTTAACTCTGAAGGAACATCCGAAACATGTACAACAGACAGCTCCAAGATACAAAACTACATACAAATTTATAGCACAATTGGAGTTATTTCTGACATGTCTTTAGGTCAAGGTCGGCAACCGGAATTGAACCCTGTTTAAAGGTCAACAAGCGTCTTTCAAATTTTTTTGTTGTCTTTCTGAGAACCTTTTCAACTTGATGACGTCATTATTTATTTTCACAACTTTCTCCTGACATTTTTCTCCCACTTCTCGTGTTGTCTCGCGTTGGCTAAGAATAAAAAAGACTTGGGTAGGGAAATAGCTCAGTGGGTAGAGCTCGTTGGGTGGATGGGGGGTGGGGGTTAAGTGCTGTGGGATGGATGGTATACACATTTTTTTCCTTACTATCTTTGCTCTAATAGTCAGCAGAGTTAATTATAGTTATCAGTTATATCTAACAAGTAATTAAACAAGAAAATGTTTGGGGGGGGGGGGTATGTTTGGTGAGCCCTTCTGACATGATAATCGCGTTAGAGGTTTTGTTTAGGTTTTGTTTTGGTTTTGATAAGGACTTTCGTTTTGTAGTTCTGTTTTGTTGTCTTTTTCTGTTTTGTTGTCTTTTTCTGTTTTGTTGTCTTTTTCTGTTTTGTTGTCTTTTTCTGTTTTGTTGTCTTTTTCTGTTTTGTTGTCTTTTTCTGTTTTGTTGTCTTTTTCTGTTTTGGTTCCGTTTTAATTTTATGTTTCATCTTGAAGGATTTGAGATAAAAAAGGAACAAGATTTGCGTATCTCTTCTCTTTAGGTTTGTTCTTATCAGTTTGTGACTGGCTCAGCTTGCCCCTTTTGTGCAATTAAAAATCGTCAAGATAATAATAATTATAATAATTATTTGTTCGCATTTATTACTCTTTTCAATATCTTAAATACTATAATATAGGAGAACTATTTGTCCTAAACAACCGACCCCAAAAGGGAAAAATTCCCTTTTAGTTTTGTCACTTTTGTGTCGCCTGTCTGTCGGTCTCTAACGTTTAGATTGAAAAACTAGAAAAGCCACTGAGAATGTTATTTCTCCTTTTGGGCATAATAATTAAATTTATTAATTAATTTAAGTGGGAAATGACATTATCAGTAATTGGTTGTTCTATTTGTTTTCAAGTGAGAATCTATGCCAAACGATACTTTGTGAAATGTTCTTACTTTAGACAATCAAAAACAAGTTTAAGGTTTGAATATTTCTTGCTCGTGGGCGGATGAGGTGTAATTTTTGTAATCTCAGAATACACATTGGCGTCTGGATGGTCCCGAGTTGGATCCCTGCCTGCTCCCATCCTCTGACATACTGCAGGGACTTTGTGTTGTGACGTCATAGTCTGCCTTTAGGCAGAAACATTGGTTGGTCGTTGTGCTGGTCTCGGTGTCTGGAAATTTTGGCACCGAATATTTAGGCATCGTATATTTAGGCACCCGGAAATTTAGGCACCAGTTAATTAGCCACTTTTTGACAAATTTCCTAGATTCGCTGGCTACATGACACCCTCATTAACAGCAGCTACAGAAACAGATGACCTTTACATCATCTACACTATAGACCACAAGGTCTGAAAGGAGGAACTTTACTTCCTTATTCTACCCAAGCACGATTATCCCCTTATGCTCTCTATAATGTTTTGTTTTTTTAATTAAAATTGTATGTAATTTAATTATAGCTGGATATTACTATATATACATATTATATTATAATCACGACATAGTCACACAGACGCGCTGTTGACTACTGCAGAGATACAAAATTGTTGTTTGTTTCGTTGACTTTTAGTTTTTTTTCCTTTCTCAGTTCATTTCCGGTTAAATATTTGTATCGAACAAAAGATGATTTATGCATGTATTAATACAATGTAGTCAAAATGCCGTCATGGCGATTGTTTAACGTCTATCAGCTGTATTTATTTCAAATTGAACCTAAGTCTGGAGGTTCAGGGCTGATGTTTAGGTCCCAGTGGCAGACGAACAAGGTAGAGCACAGGTGATGTCGTGGTGTGTCTGTGTGTGTGTGTTGGCACCAAGAGTCCATCACTGGCACCTGGCTGTGAAAAGATGGAGGTGTAAGGTGGAGGCAACAGGAGGGAATGAGTGATGGGGGGAGTCTGGAAGGGAGAGACAGTGGCAGGAGTGAGTCAATAGACACTTGGGATAGATGGATTTTTTTTTCTTTCTATTTTTAACGGCAAAGGGCCTTGGATTGATTTCCCAAGGAAGCTGAGATTTATTTTGGGTTGAATTTAAGCTGAGCTATATACATAAATAAAATTTGAATACACACGCACACGAGCACTTACAAAAGTAACAAAACAAATATGTAAAACTGTAATGACCAAAAGAAAACACGACATCAGCAAATATATACCAATAATCGATCATAACAAGTAGGGCACAATGGACACATAATATCTATCATATATATTTATATTTTTAAGAATTATTCTAAACCAGTGGGTCGCGACCCCTTGAGGGGTCGATTGACGATATGTCAGGGGTCGCCTAAGACCATCGAAAACATGGATTGTATTTAGGGTATTCTTCTATAGCTGTGTATGTTATGGCGGGGGGTCGCGGCAGAGTGGGGGATAGTAAAAAAGGGGTCACCGAGCTTAAAAGGTTGAGAACCGCTGTTCTAAACTGATAGCGATTTTCCCTTTCAGGCAAATATGAATTGTATTGATTCGTTCATAAAAATGGAGGAACTTTAAATTTATTTGCAATTATTCTAGTATTTAATTACTTCCAAGGAAATGAAATGGCCGACATTTCGACATCGGTTCTATTTGTCAGATGTGACCTGCTTGTCTCTCACGTGTCCAATGTCACGTGGTGCGAATAAAGCGCTAAAAATAAACAAGAGGTTAGGGTTAGGTTATAGTCTATGTCTGAAAAAAAATGTGTGAAGAGCTATTTATTGATTGAATTTGTTTTTCTGTCTTTGTGTCTCTGTCTCTCTATCACTTTAAGTCTCTCTATCACTCTCCACCTCTATTTCTCCTATTCTCGTCTTGTCCAGTCTTTCTCTCTGCCTTTCTGTCTCTGTCTGCCTCTCTCAGTCTCTCTATAACTCTCTGCCTCTCTCCCATTCTCTGTCTCTCTCTGTATATCTGTCTCTGTCTCTCTCTCACACTATCTCTATGTCTTTCTCTGTATCTGTCTCTCTCACTCACTGTCTTTCTCTTTGTCTCTCTCTCTCTCTCAGGTATCTCTGTATCTTTCTCTGTCCTCTTCTCTAGATCTATGACAAACATCTGACAACTCTGACTTTGGGTGCAGTCGTAGTTTCCACATCTTAACATAATACATCAGTAGGTGTTGATGTGGTTTCCATTGTTTTTCAATGGAATTCACAGAATCTCAGCAGACGATCAAGGTGTGTCCACTGGGGAGTGCAGTGTTAGGAGAGTATGTGTAGTGAATGCGTACATTGTTCTGAGTTATTGAACAAAACACTTCATTATTGGGAGTGCGCATATGCGTGTATTTTGTTCATTGTTTTGTGAAAATGTGATAATAGCGGGAAGTCATAGATTGTTAAGCCGCTTGTTGTTGTTGTTTTTTTTAATAACCACTTCACGGTAAGACCAATTTTATAAAACCAACTAGAGAAAATATGTAACTTAAATAGCTAAACATTAGTTGTTATAATATGTGTATTTTAAAAGTATTGCTATTTATTTTAGTTTGTTAATATAATATGTATTTTAATATCGTATCAAGACGCATACTTTAATAGTAAAATATACTTCCTAAAAGCTAAGCCTACATGTATTTGAAAGATATCGGAACCTTTTTAACAAAATTACTCCAATAAATGCGAGTTTAAATTTAATCTTAAAATAAATTAATAAAATACCAAATCCGTGATTGTACAGTAGGTCTGCTTTCAAATTGATTCACAACATTTTGTACGATTTATCGCAGTGTTACCTCCCTTGTATCAGATGGCAGACGGCGAGTGATGTCACCGACGTAATGACGTCGCGGGCGCGCGGAAAGAAAAAAAAAGTAAGAGGAGTGTGGAAAGGGTGAGAGGTGGATGGAGAGAATGGTGTCACCGTTACCTTCCATAATAGTGTCGTATTAGAGAGGTATACAGTATACTTGACTACATCTTTCTGTATACCTGAATGTTGGTGAGTGCGTCTTTGCTTCTGTACAAATCAATCCGTTTAGACATAACTAACATAAACCAGACGTGAAATGACGTCACCTTTCCCGTACGCGGTTAACTCTCTTCGTATTTTAAGCTTAGCGAAAGGCAAATATTAGTGGGAGGTTAAGAATTTTTTTTTTCAATAACTAGGCGGTGTGGCCGCTATATTGAATGACACAGCTTTCTTTTCTGACGTGAGGTGATCAATATGGCAAAGCTCACAACCCATTGGCACCTCCATCTCTCACTGTCAGCATAAAAAATATATGTTTGCAATCTGCCTTTTTTTTCTTTGTTGTAACTGACAGCTTTCCATACAAGATGGAGACGGTAAAAAGGTTACCGGAATAAACAATGCGTTCATGTTCAATTGACATTGCAGTAAAAAAAAAAAAAAAATGTAAAAGATAAATTGCGAATTTTTTTCGTGACTTTTATTTCTTATTTTTTTGTTCAAACTGCTTTTACTTTAATGTAACAAAAGTACATGATTTAAGGCTTGTTTGTGATATTGAGGATGTATAATTGACTAATAATTAACTTTTATCCCAAATTTAAAAATAACGGTATTTCAGTTTTCATAAAGTATTATCAACAAAATATTTTAAAAGATACTAAACTGTATATTAATTATAAATAAATTATATTATTATAAATGATTATAAATAAAAAAATTAATACAACAAACATTAAAACAGCACATAAACCAAATCTAAATGTCTGTCGCCTTTAGCAAGTGAAAACAATAAGGCGACATCATAAATTTGTTTTGATGATTCTATTGTCGCCGTACTTGTGGATGATCAATGACTGCGTACTGTCACAACAACAAGATCATTCAGTATTTAGAGCTGTCCACTTCAGTGCCCACTTCAAGTGTCACTATGACTTCCTGAGTGCTGTTATCTGCAATACTATTGTCTAGTGTGTGTGAGAGAGAATAGGTGTGCTTGTGTGTGTGTGTGGGTAGTGTGAGTAAATGTGTGAGAGTGAGGGGGAGTGATGAGGAAGACATAGTAGTGATTGTTTTATTATGCAGAAGAGTTATTGTTTCGCTTTGTTCTTCATGATAATCAGCACTTTAGCGTTACGTACTGTTCTTTAACATTGTCTTGTACTTTAGCGTTATGTACTGTTCTTTAACATTGTCTTGTACTTTAGCGTTATGTCTTGTTCTAAAGCCTTTTGTCTTGTACTTCAGTGTTATGTCTTGTAGTTCAGTGTTATGTCTTGTACTTCAGTATTATATCTTGTACTTCAGTGCAATGTCTTGTACTTCAGTGTTATGTCTTGTACTTCAGTGTTATGTCTTGTACTTTAGTGTTATGTCTTGTACTTCAGTGTTATGTCTTGTACTTCAGTGTTATATCTTGTATTTTTAGCACTGTTTACGGGCGACTGCTTTTCTAGTAAATGTATTCATGAATTATTCTCAAATAACGTCCTATTCCAGAAAGGACCGTTGATATTTTTAGGTCCCACCCTCAACACCACCCCCCCCTCTCTCTCTCTCCCTCTCTCTCTCTCTCTCTACCTCTCTTTCTCTCTTGTTTTTTTTTCTCCAATCTCTGAAAGGATCTCATGGTGCAGCTGTTGATAGTTTGTATTGGTAATGAATGGGCTGAGGGTGGCATCTATCTTGCTTTCTCCTCCTGCCCATGATAAACGGGGGCGTAATGTTCCCCCAACGGGGCGTGGAGCGGGTTTGACTGGAGATTAAACACAGTAACATTTTTCATCAAATACACTGTGTGTTTATGTGTGTGTGTGTTTATCTGTGTGTGTTTTTGTGTGTGTGTTTATGTGTTTGTGTGTGTGTGCATGTGTTGTCCGGGAAGAGGTGTTTTTTGTTAAAAAATTGTAACAAATACTATTAAAAACTGACGTCTGCTAAGCTAATGCTAAGAACTAGTAAGGCAGATGGGAGGGGACTATTTAATCCTTACTACAAATGGAAGCAATTTTTTCTCCTGCTGCAAACGTTTTCATTATATCCACCGTCCAAACTTTTTTTAAAAACTTTTAACAATGCGTGCTAAGTATTAAGTTCATAACTTCATAGCCAATGTTTGGTGGACATAAATCTAAAAAATACATAATTAATACAATGTTATCTATGTGCTTTCTTTTATATTGCCATTTTATCCTTTGCAATGCAGTTTACTATAACTTACTAAAGGGGGAGATTATAACGCAATGAAGGGAGGTAATAAAAATATGAAATGTAGGTCGCAAGTATAAAATAAGCTGTAAATAAATAATAAGCTGAAAGGTCACTCGTGTAACTAGTCTAGTAACTCTCTCAGGTCAGCTCTATGTATTAAACGACAAAAGCATATCCCAAACCCCATAACTTTTCATTTTCTGCCATAAGCATTACTTCCCCTGGTTAATAAAGCCAAAATAAATAATCCTAGACTATTATGTTTCAGAGTACGTACGTTTACTCTGGGCGTCACAGCTGAAATTCTTTAAGTTCTCATGAATTTTTATTTGTCATATAAAATATAAAAAAATCTAATAAACCTGGGACTCGATGCAAAGGATGATATAAGATAGAAAATTTTTTTTTTCGACGAAACTCAGTGTTTCTAAATAAATATATACAAACATTTTGAATGTCCTGTTTGAATGTCCTGATTTTCTGTTAAATAAAGATTCCGAAGAGAACAAATTTGATGTACGCTTATATAAGATACTTAATTAATATACATTAGGTGTTTTATCCGTAAGGTTGTTATTGCCGTAATGGAAATAAGTACTCCATTACCTATAAAAGGATTTTCAATGGCATACATCTCAAATATACTCTGATTACCAGCTCAACTCCTGGCCTTTACAAGTGGCATGGATATGGGTATGGCCGAATTATTATCACTAACAGAAGAAGGGTCAGAGGCGATTAACCGGCGCCTAAACCAGTAAGTTTCGGGGAGGAGGGACTTGTTATCCTCGGCTGGTACCCCACCTATGAGAAGGAAAACTCTGAATTCAAACCTCTGCAGCCTTGCAGCCATACCCAAATATGGGAAAAGGCTTCGGGAGTCAACCCTGAGGAATAATTAGTAAAGGGCGTCCCTTAGACAGCTTGAAGCAAACAGTGGTACATCCTGGAACATCCAGATTTCCTATACAAACATTTTGAACATTCAAATATTCTATACAAACATTATGAGCATCCCGAAACCAAAGTCCTGAATCTCTTGTCAAACAGTTTGTGGGAAAGACAATGGCTAACTCCCAGAATCTCCACCGGAGAATAAATCTCTTATTGATCCTGGACTTTTTCATTCTGGTCACTTCTTCTCCCCCCACCCCCCACCCCTCCCCCCGTAAGTCTTTGACCATAGAATCTGCACGAGGTAATCGAGTACGTAAACCTACCTTACTCTCTGCCGCTTGAATAGGGGCGGTATCGATCTCTTTCCAGGTTTATAACCCAAAATAGCTTCGTCCCAGGACGATACAGCTTCCGCCCAGCGATATGCTGACCTTGACCCAGGAGCCATTGGCAACGGACGTATCAAATATCCGACTGCGGTACTGCGATCCCTGCGACAGTTGTTAAACTCTCATGTTACATACGTCTGAACCTCCCGTGGACGTCTGGCAGTGGTATCGATTTGGATTATAAAAGTCTTATTGGTGTAGATGTTGCTTTCCCTAATTCAACCTTCCAATTTACACAATGTGTTAAAAAAAAGGGATGACTGTGGTCACTGGTCACTGTGCCATGTTACACAATAGGGCACGTTTAACACGGTGTTAAATGAAGAAGTGTGTTCTACAAGGAATAGGGTTTTGTGTAGGGAATAAAAATATTATCTAGGGATTTTGTAATGTAGAGATTATTGTAAGGCAGTGCTGAACAACTGAAGAGAACATCACGCTATTTTTTCCTTGGCAGTGTGAACAAGAGCTTACAGCTCAGGAGCTTAAAGCTGGCTAAAAGATGAATGTAGAGATTATGTTATAGGAAATTATGTTACGTAGGGAATAAAGTTTTGTAAGGATTATGTTATATAGGGAAATATAGAGGGGTTATGTTATGTAGGGGAATCTCTTATGTGGCGGATTGTTATATGTGAGGTATTGTATTACATAGGGAACCGTTTTATTCAGGGAATAATTATATAGGACATAGGACTATTAGAAAAATTATTATATACGAAGTTTTTTTGTCGCTGTGAGTCAGAACAATTATTGCTACATTTTTAAAATGTGGAAATATTATTTTGAAACAATTAAGTCAAACGAGAGACACATCTCAATGCTTTTAGATGATATTGTGTAGCTGCAGTCCATAAACTTCTGACGAGTTAAATGGCAGCCACAATACATTCAATTAGCCTAGCTAATATTACAAGCAGACTTCTGACCCCGCCCCCCCCCCCCCCAAAGTCCAGTCCCAGAGGCCACGGTCCAAGCTTGATGTATGATTGCCATTCTGTCCCCTGCACACTAGTGTAGCTCCTAATTAATTTCTTTTTTTTTCTCTCTCTCTCTCTCTCTCTCTTTCTCTTCTGTCACACAATGAGGAAAACTGGTGCTTCAAGATAGAGCGATAACAAATGAATGACCACAATGAGTCTGGTCTCCTTGGTTACCGAAATAATTAGGTCAGACCAATTAGTAAGAAGCTAAGAACTAATCGTCGGAGCGTAGAGCGAGTCCAGTGACAGCGCTTACACTCTGGAAGCAGCATTAACCACAGGGCATGGATCTAGTTTTACGGTGCATTCATTCAGACATTGAACATGTCAAGTTGGTCTATTTTGTTTATTTGGCAGAATAACGGCGCATTCATAATCCACGGGAAAACTTGATATTTAGACCTAACATTAATAAACAAATAGGCCTACTTATCATAATCCACGTGAAAACTTGATATTTCGAAGTAACATTAATGTCTTTAACAAGCAAAATATAAAAATATAGGCTTACTAAAAAAAACTGAAACTACTGTACATATATAGTAATATATATAATTAGAATTTAAAGATTTATTAATTATTAATATCTAAACAACACAAAACAACTATAGAATAATATAGGAAAGATACGTTTATTCTTGATGGTATATCAGTAAGCAGCAGTTTAAAACTTGTGTTTGTAACTTCCTGCTTCTTGTAGCGCCGTCTGGTGGCCAGGTATACATGCATGTCCAATGAAACTGGCCCGTAGTGGCTTCATTAGGCATTGTGGGAAGACGCTTATAAGGGCCGTATTGCACCACGTCACTGACTGGACATGCCCTGTGGAACGAGGATTGGACATCGCTGGTCTACACAATACACTGGAACTTCTGGGTTACGAGACATCGGTAATAGAGATGTAACAAAGTACAAGGGTTGGGATCTTTGCCAGACAGGAGTTTGTTCAGACGCAGATGGAGGCAAGCGTCCAAAGGACCACAGTTCCAAGAGTCATTTCCTAGGAAAGAAGAAGAAATATGTCCAGTTAAATGTATGGTCTAAATGTTCTCCCCCCCCCCTCCCGAAGAATGATACACGTTTCACTTCGGCTTTACACTTCACTTCTGCTGTACACTTCACTTCTGCTTTACACATCACTTCTGCTTTACACATCACTTCTGCTTTACACATCACTTCTGCTTTACAATTCACTTCTGCTTTACACTTCACTTCTTCTTTACACTTCTCTTCTGCTTTACACTTCACTTCTGCTTTACACTTCACTGCTGCTGTACACTTCACTTCTGCTTTACACTTCACTTCTGCTTTAATGAAAATTTAAATGACTACGTTGGCGATCTCATTTACCCAAACACTCAGTACTGAGGGAAGGGGCTGTGGGAGGTTGGGTGAATCGCTTAAAACCATGGGCAGATTTTACGTAACAAGTTCTTTGCACAACTGACCTCTGACCCACCAAACTCTTCAATTACCAAAACAGCCTTTCCAGAACCTCATTTTCTTTAAATAAAAAGAAAAAAGGTAGGAGGGGGAGGGGTCATAGGGAGGGGTGAACTCCATCACTTCCCAGCAGCCACCACTGTGTTTACATGTACACCAGGAAGTCGGCATCCGGTGCTCCCTCAGTCGCCCCCCCCCCTAAAACCGTCCAACGTTAGGCGCTATAGCACTCACCCCTACCCCGCACCAACCCTTTAATACTCCATTCTCTAGCCTATATATTGTAAGACCTTTCTACCACCTTCAACCCAGGTCACGAGATGTGGAGGCAGCGAAACATCCATTCGGTGTTTAAAATTTTAATACCCCCCACCCCACCCATTCCGATAATAAAAAAAATAATTTTTCAATTTTTCTGAATAGTGATTGATTAGACGTCTAGGTTGGACCAGTGTGAAATTAATGACTCAACAATTAGTGTTCTGACATACAATTAATAGACACAACTCGAAATGACATTTTTTATCCACGTTTAATAGCTTGGTAGTAGCAGGCTGAAGGCTAGTCAAAGTAGTTTGTGTTTTTTTTTTTTTAACCAGCACGCTATACAAAATAGAGAGTTGGCTGGCTGAGTGGTAGCCTACAATCGCTTGGCTCTACAACTAACGCATCTTGGGTTCGAATTCAGGTGAAGACCTGAATTTAGAAATTCGGGATTTTGAGGACAGTCCATCCAACTCGTACTGGTACCTGACATTAGTTGTGGAAAATAAAATTCGGTGAGTCGTTGTGCTGGCTACATGTCACCCTCGTCAACCGTTGGGCAAAGAAAAAAAAAGTGAGATTAGTCTCTAAAGGGTACCTTTACTTATTTTGCTATTCCAAATTATAATTTTTTTTCGGTTTCGTTTGGATGTCTGATGTCTAGGCTTTAAAAAAAAAGTATATCAAGTTTGCAGTATTGTTTTTATGTTTTTGTGTGTGTAGTTATATTGACAAATGGTCTATGGCAGTGTTCCCCAGATTCTGTTCCTCGGAACCATAAGTGTTCTGCGAGGCCTGAAGACCCTAGGCGAAATGAACAGGGTGGCCCCAGAGGAAATAAACATAAAATTATGACCGAAAAATACGCAATGAATTTAAAAACCTTCCAAGTGTCTACATCTAAATCAATTCGTATAACGCCGAAGCCGTGGACTCTGTACGATTAATGATCACCAGACTAGAAACAACTTTTCGATATTTCACCAAAAGGAAGAAACAAATGGTCTTCTAGCATATGTAGTCGAATATAGAGCCATAAAGTTCTGCTATGTGACACAGACACAAACACTCTTTTGTTCCCCTGGCAATCAAATCATTAAATAAGAACAATCTGATATAAACTTTATCACATGTAAATTATGAGTGCGTCTGGTGTGAATGTACACTTTGGTTTCTTATAGTTATAATGTTTTTTGTTTGGTGTAATGCACAAATTTTAAGACAAATTTCCATGCGGACAATAAAGAATATTATTATTATGTCTGAGTTTTTATCCATGTTTCGCAATTTATTTTCTTAAAAATGTTCTCTGAGTCATATGCCTAAAGCCGGCCCTGATTGGAATAATTAACTAGTAGGCCACCACGTGAATTGATCTCTCTAAAAAGAAAAAGCGCAAAGTGTTCTGCTAAATACTCAGAATGTGCGAAGTATTCCGTTACGGAAAAGGTTTTGTAAACACTGGTCTATGGTTAAAGTATTGACCAATATATAATCTATATTGAAAATGAAACGGTAATGGCGTCACGGTGAAACATGGAGCCTGATTGGACAGAACTGACACGTGTGGAGAAAGTGTGTGTGTGTGTGTGCGCGCGTGTGTGTGTGTAAGAACAATGAGCTTAATGAAGGTGTGGTCAGTTACTGCACGTCCGGTCCACTCAACGGATTGATCTAGTTCAACATGACCTTATTAAACTCTAGTCCAGCAAAAGACACTTAATTAAGTCAGTTGGCGGTTAATTAGCAGCTGGTCAAATAGTACAGAAAGTATCATGTGAAACATGGTCATTAGTAATGGTCAGATGGTGGAAATTATGGACGGTGGGAATGACAGACATACTAGATGAACAGATGAACTGATAAGAACTTTGATAATATTCTCGAATACATGCATACACAAAACATAGATAGACAAACGCATACATATAATAATAATGATAATAATAATAATAATAAGGCTTGTCTTCGAGTCCGAAGATTAATGAGGAATGCAGTATTTCCTGTGGCTAAGCAGCCCCAGCTACATACCTACATATTTTGCCACATCCAGGGCAAGCATAACCATATATATATGGTTACGTACGTACATACAGACAGACACTCAGACAGACAAATAGATAGATAGATAGACAGATAGACAAATAGATAGATAGATAGATAGATAGATAGATAAATAGATAGATAGATAGATAGATAGATAGATAGATAGATAGATAGATAGATAGATAGATAGATAGATAGATAGATAGATAGATAGATAGATAGATAGATAGATAGAATATAAGGAATAAAGACGATACAACTATCAGGAGAGAAAGACCGTGTCAGGGAGAGAGAAAAGGTGGGGGGGATAAGTACTGACAGAGATGGCCCGAGTTAAAGAGAGAGAGAGAGAGCTAGGGAGAGAGAGAAAGAAGCAGTACATCTAGAAAGAGATTATATTGCAGCTGCACGTGCTATGTTCTCTCAGAAACGCAACTCAAGTGTGTGCCTTAGTCAAAAAGTGGTCAATACTTAGGTCAATACTTATGTGCACGAGAGAGAGAGAGAGAGAACGATGAGAGACATGAGGGTGTGGGATTAAGCCTTGCGTTAGTTTTTAGTCAGCGAGACATGCTCTGACCTAATTAGTGAACTCCCCTTTATAAAGCTCCTAGCTGCGGTCGTAGAGAGCTGTCCTGATGTTTTATAAATGGGCTGATAGAAAAGACATGTGAGGGGGTGGGGTCTGACATTAGTTATCATTCATGATGCGGGAAATGTTATTTATAGCTCTCATCTTCATAATAAAAGGAGGGAATGAAAACAGAAATTAACATTCAAAAAAAAAACAAAAAAAAAACAAGATTACAAAGACAGTTTGTGTGGAAACACAAACTCAAAATCGGGCCCCGAAGTGGTCCACCCAGGCAGGCTTCAATATTTCCAGAAAGAACATCCAAATGAAATTATATCAAAGACAAATGAGAGATAAGAATGGAGAAAGAAGGTTGACAGATCTTGTGTAGTGCACCAACGGTATAGCAGATCAAGGATAGGTGCAAGTGAATGCAAAGTTAGATGTAAACCTGGTCTAACAAGTTCCCCTTTCAGACCTTGTGGTCTATAGGGCAGATGATGTAAAGTTCATCTGTTTTTGTGGCCTACGGTTAACGAGGGTGTCATGTAGCCAGCACAACGACCAACCGCCTTTACTTTTCCCAAACTAATATCGGGTACCCATTAGAGCTGGGTGGACTCAGAGGCGCTTAAGGATTCCGAAGTTGAAAATCCCAGTCTTCACCAGGATTAGAACCCGAGCCAAGCACTTTACCGCCCAGCTACCGCGCCTCTTCTGGACTGACGAAGTTTTCACTATTATAAAAAGTTAACGAAAATGACATTTACAAGATTACTATTCGTTTTAATTTAGGTCTAACTTATAATGCATACTAATTAGCTATTTCTCTTTAAAAAACTGCTTGCATAACTGATTTTAAAAATTAGATTTTTTTTTCGCTTTCAGAAAAAAAAAATAGCCGTTGCATCAGTACTTTGAATGGTCTAAAATATTGTGATGTCGGATTTTCAATATCTTTTCTAGTTTACGAGATCTAAACGGGACGGACGGACAGACATTTCGCACAAAACTAATAGCGTCTTTTCCCCTTTCGGGGCCGCTAAAAACATGGGGAAAAAATGTATTCTTTTTTTTTGAAGAGAAGTTTACCAAGTGAAATTTGTTCATTAAAAAAATAATTGATACTTGAAATAAGAAAATAAGATAAGAAGATAAGAAGATAAGATACGTTTTAACAAACGTTTTTGCCCTTTGATCAGTTCTTTCAAGCTTCAAACTTTAAGCCAAGTCTTAGCGCTTACCCAGAAGTTTTACATTTAATAAAGTCTAAGTTTAAAGCCAGAATTCCTTCTATTCACATAGTCTCATTGGAGACAATGAATGATTATTAGTTTCTGGTCAAAAATTTGATTTTAAAATAATTAATTTGGGGGTAATTAGATATTTGAAAGCTTCCGGTAGCGCTGATATCGTTTTTCTCTGATTTAAACTTGTTGACCTTTTGTTGCTAAAAAGCTGAACATTGCTTTGTCCAAAAACAAGATCTACCAAGAACAGAAATGTGAATTAGTTGTAAAAAAAAAGTGAAGTTCCCTTTTCGTACATTTCTATGGGGAAGATGATGTAAAGGTTATCGTGTTTCTGTGGCCTACGGTTAGCGATGGTGTTATGTGGCCTGCACAACGACCAACTGCCTTCACTTTTCCCCAACTCATGTCAGGTACCCATTAGAATGTAGTTGTCGCCCATAGCAAAAGAACCGCTTCATTCTACCCACTACCCGCCATCTGTTTTCTATTTTCACTCATGAGCTACTTGGAAAAGTTTACTTCTTTCAGACTTCCGTTTAGTTACGTCATCGTTACCTCATCGCATCCAGCCTTGAACCTGGTTTTTTTTTTTATACGACCTTTCCAGCTATTTCCCCTTTCCCAGATGCACATGGCAGGAGAGTCTTTTTTTTTTTTAATTATATGGACTTTGATTTTGAGAACTTACAAGAAATGAGCCAATTACAGTCGGAAAAGTTGAGAACTTACAAGAAATGAGCCAATTACAGTCGGAAAAAATTGAGAACTTACAAGAAATGAGCCAATTACAGTCGGAAAAGGTAAGAACTTACAAGAAATGATCCAATTACAGTCGGAAAAGTTGCGGACGTTCTGAAGAGAAGCAAGGGCGGGAAAAGAACAAGCGAATGCGTGGTAATGTCAGTTATGGATGCCCAAACTATGGCCAGCGGGCCATATCTGACCCGTAATGCAATGCTATCCGTCCGTTTTAAACTTCTACCCACCGTTTCAAATAAAGATCGGTTCCAGTAGACGTTTTCTACGTCATGGGACGTTATGTGTTAGGAGATTTTTTTTTCCCCATATAAAAATGTTAAAGTTGGTGTAAAACTTGTTAAAGCCGGCCTTGGAGAGTCGAGTCACAACAGTGTGTTTACTGACATGTTTGACGAATGAGAAGTATAAGAGTGAAATGTTATTATTTGTATTAAGCACATAAATGATCGTCACTCTTCTGTTTTAAAGTCCTGCAAAGACTTGATTTCACACAGTCGACCGTTGACATCTATGTTAATGTTGCTTGGGCAGCAATGTCAATAGTCATCACCTGGACATCATTTTCACAAATACTCGTTATATAATTCTCTCCGTGGCCTAATCATGCGGTACATCACGATAAAAAAAGTCAAATAACTCTTTTATTTCTGCCAGTCTGACTAGAGTTACCCCACGTAACTTTCGTAGTGACAGAGAGTGAGGCTCAGAAAAATAAAAAGGGGGGGGGGTATCGTATGCTACACCGCGGGTCGGCTCGTACTCGTTATTTAACAAGCTGCATACACTTGTATTTTTGGTTAAGTCAATGCATGTTCATTGCATTTGTGATACGCGTAACATCAGTATTGGTACTTTTTTAATTTGCACCCTCCTTCTATTCAATAACTTGACTGGGGAGGAAGATGAATCCCCACTTATTATTCTCTCACAACTTCACACCATTTCTCATGTTCCTGAAGCTGCATTTACGCCTTGATTCAAAATTGTTTTTTAAAATAGATAAATAATCATGTCCGTCTAGACTTCACTATAGACGCTTATTCATTCATTAAATTTTCAGGTATCGGTATAGTAAACCGGGAAATGAGTAAAGAGAAAAAAAAGGGAGGGGGAAGCGGTTCATAGCGTTGAGAAGGAAAGAAAAACGCGAACTTGCGACTAATGACCCACTTAAGACGTAACATTGCGCCGTAGACAAGCGAACAGATCATACGGTGTGTTGCCCTGGTCAGTAACATCTGGTTCTCGCTTGGCCTGGAATCCAGTCAATCGGATCCCCAGCAGACGAGAACGCCTGGCGTGAGTATCATTGGGGGGAATAGATTTTAAGTTTATCTGGGTCTAATCTGGAGAGCTCCGGTGGCAATAAGAAAAACAGCGTTTGTGAAACAAGAGGGATGCACTGGTTTGTATATAGTCGTGTTGTCATGATAACGTTCTTATCGTCTGCTACCGCGGCTACCGGTTATTGTCTCTCCTTGCAAAAGACTTTCGAGTTGTAGTTCTGGAATATGCAGATAATAGACACCTAGCGAACAACCTAGATTTTGACGTTTTAAACCACTTAATGCTCCTTAATAAAGCTACCGTATTACAGATATTTCAAACAAAGTTATGAATTACTGATGTTTTAAACGACTTATTTTCTAAAACCGTTATTTTCTGATCCACTTATATTTAATACTCAATTCAATTGGAAAGCGGTGACTAGATAAACATGACACTATTACACAATAAATAGAATAATTTTTAGTTAAACCAAAGTTCTGTTTACGCCATTCATATTTTCAGACATCTTTACTGTGTGGGGCCGAATAGCAGCCCATCACTGGCCGATAATGGTCCACGGGTCTTAGTTTGGTATTTCTGGACTACCTTTTTCTGTCTCCTTCTTTATTTAATTTTTAATCACTTATTAGGACTATTCAATAATTATTTCCGGATGACGGCTTATACATTAGCCAAATGTTAAAATCCTATTTAATAGTTTACACGTTTTAACAAGAGCTTGAACTTGACCTAGATAAGATGACTGTGTGTCAATTACTTAATAAACTTCCGTTTATTTGTCGGCTTTCCCCGGATTTTTAGTTTGTTTTTACTTTTTTTTTTAATTACTTGGGTGAGTTTTTACTTAATCATTGCATTAGTAACTTTTTAATTTCCTTGAAATTCACTATGTGTTGCTTGGAAGAGGAGTTAGTTTATATTATGTGTTATGATTATAATATTTAAAGAAATAAGCTTTACCAATATTTTAACATGGAAAGTAATATTTGGTCACTAAATTCTTATGTTGCATGCTCGATGTATCCAGCGTACTAGTACATTAAATCATTGCACTTGGATAATTGATTGTGCCGGTTTATATTATGTATTGTCCTCAAACGAATTCTAGCTCGAATTATCGTTAAATTGTCTGACAATTCTTTGGAGACTGCATCACAGTCTAGCAAAGAGCAAGTAACTCACTCCTATTTTAGTGTTTCTTCTTTGTTATGTATGATTTACATTTATCCGTTGATTTATAGCAATCTATTTTGAATAGACCTTTTGTGACCTCATACACACATATCCAAGACTTATCGTATCGTTAAGTTATGGGCAAGTCTAAGGCGTACTTTTGGATAGTTCCCTTTTTTTATTATTATTATTATTTTCTAATATTTGTTATTGTATAATATTAGATTGTGTTTTTTTTTTGTTTGCTCTTTGTTATATAGGTCAAGGTTAATTGAACAGCTAATAGAAAAGTCATAAACTGACCGATATGCTCGTCATCTTTGTATAAGTTTTGGATCATCATGTTAGATCATCTTTCAATGTCCAGCCAGTGTCCATCTGCTGTTCAGCTCCGGCCGCCAAGAGGTTGTCAGCATATGCTTGAGTGTCTGCCTGCCAGGCCACAGGAAGTCCAGAGCTGCAGACAGCATGAGCACTTACGTTGCCAAAAGCTTACAGGGGTGAAGGTTGTGGGCCTGGAGACGATGCACCAATCACTTCCGATCACGGAAGCAACACCGTCCTGCGAATCGTCTCTCTTTTTATGTCTGCAAAACTCTAAAGACTCAACTTGCCCGTTTTTAAATAACATTGTAGAAAATGATGATAATATACCAGCCAAAGAGCATGCCAGTAAAGCAAAATATACGTCAAATCTAGAAACCAATTTTAAACATTTAATTTCAACTTTAGCCTCTCACTTTGCGACACCAATGTATGAGTCGCATACACAGGCTAATAACATTAACTTCAACTTTCATAAAAATCTGGACTCCATGGAAGACAAATGTAAAAATGAACCTTTAGGACTAGAGAAGGCCGAACGTAAAATTTTCGATTCCAGAAGAAGAGGGCAGTCCTCTTTTAGATCAACTTCGCTTAAAGATTGTATGTACCTAAGGTGTGCACGATGGCTGGCTCTTTCTTTTTGTCTTTTTGCTTGCCTTGGATTTACTGATAGCAAACCGGTGGATGTTGACAGCTACTACAAGCAGCGACAAGCCTCGGCAGTGGTGAGTACCAGCTGAGTTTAGAATGACTATAAGGTCACGGTTGCCACATTGGCTTTGTTTTTCTGTTTTCTTTGGCTGAAAACATTGGGGGTTGTTAAGTCTTGAATGGGTGGTATCATGTTTTGGTTTTACCTCTATATCGGTTGAAAACATTGGGGATTGTTAACTCTTGAATGGGTGGTATCATATTTGGTTTGTTCATCGTCTCCAGAGAGAGAGAGAGCCTCCTATTTTGGGGTGTTCCTTATATTAATCAAGTTTGACTTTGATAATCTAGGAATAAAAATTCATGGTTTAAGTTCAGCAGCATAGCTATGGTATATGATGGCTCGTGCGGCTCAACCGCACCTTGCCGTCTACGCCTCTGGCTTTAAGCGTCAGGGGCAGTGGGCAATCATAGTGAACCGTGAGTTTACAAAACAAGTGGGTATAATATCATCTGCCCTATGGGCCGTAAGGTCCCGAAGAATACTCTGTGTATCTAATTATTAATTATATATTGTATTTAGTTTATTTTGAGACCATTGCTTGTAGGGCAATCTAGACGAGTTTTCCTTTAAATAAGATTCGCTCTAGTATCTCACTCATGCAGCCCCCTCAAATCCTTTCACGTGTTATTCTATTACCCAATCAGAACTCACTCAACAAAACAAAGAGAGAAAATGATGCCAGGCAATTCTCCATCCCCCCCCCCTAAAAAAAAAACACCAAAAGAAGAGTTATTCACCCTTAAAGGTTATTTCCCCTTATCAAGCAAAAATTGGGCTTTGGCGTGACTCCACTCTGCGGAACGCAGCTATTTGAACGGCTATTGCATTCTGGGTTGTGTACCTAGCCAATCATCGTGGAAGTATTGGCACACTTCTAGAATTACATTCATTAGTTTAGTCTCTCTTGTTATTGGACTGTCCCTATGTTCTCCGGCTAGGAATTATAAGGGAGGCCATCACGAACAGAGATGTGTGTGTGGAAGGAGAGCATATGTTTGTGTGGGCTGAGTGTTGATGCGTATGTGTGGAGGGAGTGAGGGTATGTGTGTGTGTGTGTGTGTAGGAAGTAAAGATTACATTCAAATTGTTATAACATTTTGTTTAATAATCTTAACATATTGCTTTCACTATATTTTTTAGTTTATGAACTTTCAAGGACGCTACCAAATTTTTCCCCATAAATGACGTTACACAAATAGACTCTGTCAAACAAATAGACTCTGTCAAACAAATAGATTCTGTCAAACAAATAGACTCTGTCAAACAAATAGACTCTGTCAATGAGAACGTTTCATATTTGTATAGAAATGTAGAACACTCTTTGTCCAAAGTATCTCTTTTAAAATACTAATAATGCATTCAGGTAACTTTTTTTTTTTCTTTTTAAGACTGTTTTTATTGAAAGAGCCAACGTGTCCTTATTCAACAAATTGCGTTTATTGTGTTCATTCCATCGATACCAGTCGTCACAGTTGGCCTGAACACTGACTTATGAAGGCCTGAATACTGGCATGTGACAAGGTAACGAGTTATTGGTCTCCACAAAAGCTGCTACGTCACAAGTCAGCGTTCAGGCCTACTGTGACGTTGATCTCGAGTACATAGGAGTGCCACGCTTTGTAGTGAATTTATTTAGAGTACAGCCATTCATTCAAACGGCTTGACCCAACGGTCAAGTTTAGATTACAGCTTAATATGGCGACATCTAAATTTAGAACCCGAGATAATTAAAAGAAAAATAATGAGCCGAAAGTAAAATCAAGGGACAAAAATCGAAACATTAATACAAGAATTAGTTATTGAAAGCAGAACCAGCTGGGTTTTTCTAGGGTTAATAATAACCGAAATATGTGTTTTTTTGTGTTTTTTTTTTTTATCATTGATGAATAGTTATATAGTATTTCTGTTTGAGCGCATTCACAACACTGAGACTAAGTATATATAGCTCCTCTTTCGTAATCGGAGATGAGCACATTTCTCATTTCTTATGGACTCGAAGATGACTGTAATGTCCAATCCTCGCTTTAAAAAGCTGGCCGCATACGTGGCATGGGTGTGTTTGGTCACTTGCAGATAGGCCTGCTTCTTCTCTCAGCTTTTTGTTGGTACGGTGCTCTTTCACGCCGGTCACTCTTCTTGCTTCAAATCTCGAGACTCCGGGACTCACAGCGTCACGCCATGAGGAGCGATCGAGAGCTAGTGCTTCCCAGCCGCGAATGTTAATATCACACTCCTTGAAGGAGCTCTTAAGGGTGACTTTATAGCGCTTGTATTGACCTCCGTGGGAGCGCCTTCCTGCACACAGAATCAGTAGAGTGACGGTAAATGGGTTAGAAGTAGTTAGGCCTATAAGTTGTACTGCAGCTGGACATTGGTTTCAAGTTTGTCTATTCAAATACCACCATATTCCCTATTACTTCTACAACAAAGAGGAATATTAGTTTACACGCACACACAAAAATGCCATAACTATGAATACCTCTCCTGCGAGCTTTTAACAGTGTTTCGTCAAAATTCTATTTCCGGTCAGACACTGCTTTTGTTTTTACAACCTCTGAGACAAGAGAGCTGTGCTACCCTTTGCCTATTTCCCCCCAATAAAAATTATGCTTAATACATAAATCTTCCAGACCTGGACCATATGGTGGCTGAAAAGACCACACACACACAAAAAATCGATCGAATGCAAATGAGTTCCAAAGAACAAGGACATTAGCAGGACAATCGTAAAGTCAAATTTATGTAGATGCTAACGCTTGCTGTTCCCCGAACATGAGTCCGGCAGTCCCAGGAAACCCGATATGGTACGCTGTTGAATGATTCATGGGAATCACGTGACGGGATATGAATTCTTAAACCATTTGGTTTCAAGATTTAGGACGAAGATGCTGATAACTAAAAAACTATAAAAAAAAAAATCCCAGGAGTAAATGTTAGCGCTATATTGACCTAATTAAAATCCCTCTCGAAAATGTACAAATGTTTTACTCTAAAATCTTATTTCTTTTTTACAAAGCTAATATCAACTTTGTCTGTCTGTCTGTCTGTCACAGTTTTCTTACTCGTTATTTCTTCTACTTTCCATTCTCAGATCAAGTTGAAACTTGACATAATTATTCTCTGTGCCTAAAAAGCGTGAACCAATAGAAAACATTAGCCGATTAGTTCATTAATTAATGTTATGAAATTAAATTTTTTGTTGTTATTGAAGTGGATAGAGGGCTGTAAATGTGGAGCTTTTCCCTATAGATAAACTTTGTTTGTTTTTTTTTTTTTTTTTTTTTTAGGTATTTTTTTAATTTTGTTTGTTATATTTTTGGACATGGTCAGACTGTATCACTAAGGCAGGCCTTTTCTTTGCATTAACAAAAAAAAAACACGCAACAACAGCAAAGCCGAAAGAAAAATGATCCCAGCAGTAAGAAAACAAATCCTTGTGTGCCTAGATTAGAACCAAAAAGACAACCCCCCCCCTTTTTTTTTTTTTACAATGTCACATGCAGTTCAAACAAACCGTTATGTTTGGAATAAAATGTTTAAAGCTCACATTGACGTAGGCAGGGGGAGAGCTGAAATTAAAGAACAAAACAAGCAAAAAATATTTTTAAAGGATCTTTTTTTTTTCTAAGGGAAAGAGCCGAAAAAAATCACTGCAATTATTTTTTCTATTTTTTTCAAGCCCCCTTTTTCTATATAAACATAATTAATTAATAAACACCAATTGATTAACTAAGTCGTTAATTTTGTTTTATTGATTCATGTGTTGTCATCGACAATAAATAATTATGCAAATAAAAAATATGAAAGAAAAAATTGCCAAAAAACGTAATAATGGAAATAGCACCACTTATACAGCCACATCTCTCAATAAGTAGCATTTATTTTCATTTTTCAGTACTAATTAATATAAGTAGGTCTAATTACAAATTATCTATTAAATAATAAGTGTTTTTTAAAATAGTTACATATCTTGTTAGTCACCACAAGTAATTGTGTAAAGTTTAAACTTAAATCCGAGAATTGGTGTGGGAGAAATAACGTGTTCAAAAAGTGTACCAGACAGACAGACTGACATAACGAAATGATATAACCTTTGTAAATAGAATATTGGATATTTTTAAAAAATATGGTTTTGAATCTCACTGGAAAAGTGAGGAATTGAAAATTCTAGATTTCTTTTCCAACCAAACTATGCTGTTGTAATTTTACAGTATTGGACAATAGATATACAGTTTTTCCCCTTTAAAAAAATCTTTGTACTTTTTTAAAAGTGTTTTTTTGTTGTTGTTGTTGTTGTTTTTGCTTGTTTTTAAAGTTACAACGATATTGGATATTCATTTGCCAAATATGACGCTGTAGACATTTTACGTCTGTAGGGGATTATCGTTTCCTTTTCAACTTCTTGTCTGACTAAAGAGGCCAATCCTTGATACACAGCTGCGGTCACAGGTTGGGCATCTATAATCACCAGGCGCCGTTGCATGTTCATTCTTCTTTCTACTTCTGTTGTGTACGACATCTGCAATCCAGACCCTTTCTTGCTGCTTGCTCTCCATGTGGATCTATCCAGTGCCACTTTTTTCCCAACTTCTAGTGTATGGGTTTTAAAAAAACAAAAGAACAAAAATAAATTATGGGATATTTTCAAATATGGTTTTGACTATCACGGGCAAAGAGGAGTTGAAACCTGGTGATTTCTCCTCTCCCCCCCCCCCCCCCCCCCCCCATCCGGACCAGCTATGCTCTTGTAAAGCTTTGTTTAAGATATTGAGCTCAAAATATTTTTTTGGGGGGCTTCTGTCGGATGATGCGATTAACAATAAGAAATGCATTCAAAAGATTCTCACGCATGTCATAACACCCACGCACTCCACGCACGCGCGCACAAACATGCATCAAGACGACTTGAGCACTGCAAAGAAGAGTGCCGGAGTATGACTAACGCATGGAAAGGGGGGAGGGGTAGGCCCTTTACGCGTGACTCACTAGTGACGCCAATTGACGAGCAGAGAGAGAGAGAGAGAGAGAGTACAGACGACCCTGCTACCCTCCCTCCCCCCAGTGTAAGATGACAAAGAAAGTCATTCAAGCATGTCCGTAGTCACTAGGCGATGAGAGTAGACATAATCTCCCCATTTAGAGCCAAATCTGGCATTCCTTTTAAACACACGCTAATTGTAAAAATAGCTCAAGGTTAACAAGGGAGATAAATATAGATGAATGTGCAAATCCGCTTATTTTTTTTATTATAATAAGATCTTCCAGTGCTCAAAGTGTGGAACGCGTACTCAGGGGTACGGGAAGAAATTTTGAGGAGTTATTCGTCGCACCTCATTAGCTATGCTGATTTGTTTTTTTTAATATCCATTTATTATGTCATGTTAATAATTAAAATAATGTATCAACCCTTAAAGTGCTGAGCTTCTTTTACAATGAGTGCATACAAAATGGAAATACAGTCGTAGTGTTTAGAGGCTAAACTACCACACGCGTCTAGAGGGTTAATAAGTTTAAATACAAAATGTTTTGAAAAAAGATTGTATATATTTAGATATGTTTACATGTGCGGTTCAGTTGCGTGCAAATTAAGCCCACTAATTGAATACTAAATCGCAAGAGTACCAATAAAAATGGCAACAGAGAGATGTTTTGAAAGCTTTGCCATGTGGACTGGAAGGTCATGGGTTACCTGTCTTACAATAATTGTCTCATTTCCATACGTCGTTTAAAAAAGGTCTATTTCTCCAAGCATTTTAACTCTCTAAAATAGTAGACCTTTTTTTTAAAAAAAAAGGTATGGGCCGGTTGGGGTGGCTAAATTACTGTGGGTTCAAGTCTATGTTGATATTGTGAATTTTACTAAATCTATGGCGTTTGTTAGATACGAAAAACAATTATGACGAATGTTCATTTAAACAGCCGTTATTAGTTCACACAACATGAGTAAAAGTTCCCCCTTTCAGACCTATAGGGCAGATGTAAAGGTCCTCTGTTTCTGTGGCCTACGGTTTACGAGGGTGTCACTTGGCCAGCACCACGAACAATCGCCTTTACTTTTCCCCAACCAATGTCAGGTGCCCATTAGAGTTGGGTGGGCTCAGAGGCGCCCAAAGATTCTGAAAATAAAAATCCCAGTCTTCACAAGGATTCGAACCCGGGACTTCTGGTACAGAAGCCAAGCGCTTTACCGCTCAACTGCCACATCTCTACACAACATGAGAATATGTCTTAAATGTTATGAAAAAAATAATGCAAGAGATTGATCGGAATAGATATTTTTGGGAAAAAGCATAGATGGAGCAAAAATTAGGGTTGGAATGTAAATAAACGTATTGTGACATGAACTCCAAATGTTGCCCTAAAGGAAATATCCACACAATGTACACAAAGAAGCTTGAGCAACAAACAAGTTCTGGATGAAAACGTGACATTAGTGAACTACAGTAAAAACTTTCCTTTGAATACAC